>APFE031594504.1:5503-32325 GCA_000404065.3 Pinus taeda | reverse complement strand
TTTTCCTATATACCATGGAGATTCGCCCATTTATTATACTTATAAATTTAGAGGGGGTTCTTAAAATTTTCCCTGGTCTTTTAAAATATTCTATTGTCCTCTTCAAGGATAACCCTCACATTTCTACAGTACTTCAGTACCACACAAAACGATACATGCATCCATTATTTTCTTATAAGAAACACATTGTAACTCTGATCACTTTTCTTTAAATTAAACATTAAACATTATAATAAGAGTATGAATGCAAATTTTGGCAGTTAATACGAGCTATCACTAATCATAGTGTGAGTGTTGTTCATGATTTAGCTACAAACAATGCAACAAAAATTTTATTCCCCTTTTATCTGCATAAAAATCAAATGTCATGAACACAATTATTCTTTAAAGAAAACATTAACACTTATCATTCTTTAATGGGGTAATTAACGCCATCATGGAACTCATGCCAAATGAAGTCTACTGCATACATTGCCACATAATTTTTTATATTGTCATACCTGATCTTATATCCATTCACATCATACCTTTATTCTAGATTCATACAAAACCCAAAAAGGCGTCGGTGTTGCAACCTTCACTCTAATACCACTTGTAAGATCCGTACATAGGATTAGAATTTTTTTTCCAAATTTACTAGCATGTAATCTTCCCTAACAATTATTCCATTGACCATTAGATAAAATCATCGTCATTTCGTGAAGTAAATTTAGAAATGGAATAACATGTTACATAATGAACAATCGCTATTGTAGCATATTAACAGAAAGCTCCATGTTGTATCTTTACATCATTATCATTTTCCATTTAATTAGGCTAGTTAATCACACATTTGATGTTTTAAGAGTTAATGTCACGTAAGGAAGAAAAATCATTAGAATGACATAATAGGTAAACACATCAATGGATGTAGGTATACCCGAGAAACCTTAAGGGAAAAATTTATTAAACGTGTGTTTTATTAAACATTTCATGAGGGTGTCCACCCCTCACTCAATGGATGTAATGGAGACCTTCTCTTGACCATTGTTAAAAATATCTCAAGAAATATCATCTTAAATTCATAATAACTAGATCAACTCTATTACATTATTCATGATATCATTTACCCCATAATTTATTGAACACAATGTCTTTGTGGCCTTGTTCTTCCCTGCAGTGGGGTATCCTACATTTGATGATCAAACAATCTGCACGAACACTTATTTCAACCATAACTCAGATTTATTTCCTGCATTAATTTTGTCAATAACTCTGCCATCATGGTTATACAAAATATTCATTAAACCCAAATAATAAACCTTTACTAGTTATGGTTCAAACATATTTTGATGTGCATAAATAAAACACACAACAAAGTATCAAGACATGTGTTTTTTACTTAACTAAAGTAGCATAATTATAAAAACATGTTTAGTAATATATGCACATGTATGGCTCTGACACGTCCATTCGTCAAAATCTCACAAGCATAAATATTACCATGGCATGCCCATTTGTCCGTACTTCATGTGCATTTCAATAAAAAGAATAGTTACATCTTACCCTTGTCCATAAGAACACACTCTTTTTCAAAAACAAAAGCACTGCAATTACACATATAATAAAGGGAAACTATCACATTGTGTATTATCTTTGTGCATGCAAATACATATTCTTTTCCAAGAAAATAATATAATAGTTATTATGTATGTGCACATATTCTTTCACAAAAAACTAATACATTAATTATTCTTCTTGTTCATGCAAATGCATATTTTCTTTCCAAGAAAATCTATCACAATTAACTACTCTTTTGTGTAGGAAAACATATATTTCTTTCTCAAGAAATCTATCAGAATTAGTTTTTCTTTTTGTGCATGCAATATATTTCTTTCTCAAGAAGGTAGAAAAATAAATATATATTCTTTCCAAAACAAACCTTGGTACTTATATTTTATGTGCAAGATTTGCATGCATTCTTTTCAACAAAAAACAAAGCTATATTATATTTTATGCACAATATTATTTTCCATTCTTCTTCCAAATAACAAACTTAACATAAATTTTTAATATTCTCAATGAAATTAACCAATTTAAAACAAATTATCTTCCATTCGATGATTAGAATTTGTTGTGCATCACTTTCTACAATCACTCCTCATCTTCTTTTCTTTAGACAACAATTTAAAATAAGGAAAAATGCTAAGTTCTTCAAAAAAATACGAGAGGTTATCATCTTGTAAATCACTGAAAATAACACCAATGGATGGAACCATGCAGGTTGTATGACAATATTCTCTTGTCTGGTGAAAGGAGTCCTTATTAAACTAGACCTCTCCATGAGTTTAGCCTAGAGTTCGACAAAGAAGAATCCCAATAGTCTAGCGGATACATTGAGCGAATGGATCACTCCAGTCATGAGATTAAGTTTCATGGATATTACACTGAGAAGGATACTAATTAACGGGATGACAATCAGTCCTCAAAATGTGATTTTGTGGCCATCTAGGCAGTTTCTTGTTGGAAAAAAATCGTTCTTGCGTGGTAGTTTCATTATCCAAGTTGTACATGGAGACATTTCACATCACCCGACCTGGTATTGCATCTTCCATCTCAACAATACAACTCCGATAACTATAATCCATGGTTACAAAATTTTCAAATTCTTTACATCTAAAAATAACCAAACCAAACAAAACAAACATTGTATTTGTTTGCTCTCTCTCCAACACAAAGCTTTCGCCAATTTATTTTTATGGTATTCTCATCATACATGAAACATTTTCTTAGTTTTGTTCCAATTAGTTACAAACCAATCCGCAATAGTTTTTGATGTCCAACCATTTTCTGAAATGTTAAACATGGTAATTAAATAATAATCTTTCCAATCAATTGTAAATGCCAACACATATGTAGTTTATAGGGATATTAAAAAATATTTAAATTGAATCATTGAATATTAATAAAAAATAATCATTTAATTATTTTAATAAAATGTTAATATTACGACAGTCTAAAACCAACAATTTTATAGCATGGTGTGATTTTCATATATATTCAATGTGGAGTTGACACATGTAATTTTAAAATAAAAATAATATTTACATTCAAATAAAATATATAAATGAATGCAAATGAATATAAAAATAAAAATATAAATGACTATACATATTTTGTTTAGTCTCAAGTACCAACTTAGATTTTCTTAACTTCTGAATGCTACCAGCGTGGGAGGGGGATTTCAAAAAAAAAAAAAAAATTCGTCTTTTTTTTGTTTCATCACACTTAAGGAGGTTTGCATCTCAAGCTATGTTGATCCCTCTTTGGAGCTTGGGTTGGATACCCAAGTGGACAAAAATGATCTAGGTTTGGTTTAGTGATAAGTAATATAATTAGATTCAAATATTATAATACTTATAATTACTAATATTATGGTTTTAATTATTTTTGTTTTTTTTATTTTATTAATTAATTTTAATTTAATTTTGGATTCAAAATGTTAAAACATGACATTAGAACATAATCTACTTCTATTTCCTTATCGTACAGCTAGGAAACGCATCAACTAATTATTGATGTCCTACTTCGTTGTGATCACTTTATTTCATTTGTTAATATTACAACCTAGTATGTACAAGATGTAGTAAAATTATTTCCCCTTTACTTTAGGAGCCTATAATATAGTTTTATAAGAGAGAAAAAATAATTTAGAAAGAAAAGAAACTTATATTTGATTTATATATATTTGAATATAATACTTGAATAAACTATTTGAATATATATGTGTTTTTGTCATCGTAAATATTTCAATAATGTCCTAATAAAATAAAAATAATTAAGTACTTCTAATAAGAAAGAGATATGTGATTCATTCAATGTTTAATAAAAAATGATATGTGGTATTCAATAATATAATATAATAATAAAAAATAATAAATTATATGGGTTATAAAAAAATATTTCAATATGTTCGGTTTTTTAATTTTATTTTCTATTTCCGTAGAAAAAGACATGATTTTATTCATCTGCGAAGAAGAGAAATACTTTTTGCATATACACTAAGCACATTCTAGACAACATTCACCATTAAAAGCTAGGAAAAATGTTTTACATCCAAAAAATCCCAGGGTTGTAAACCCAAGCCCACAAGAGAGTGAAATAATAAGAATAGGGCATGAAATCCCATTGTAGAACGTCAAAGGGAGAATCATACAAAGCCCAAAAATGGGCACCTGTCATTATAATGTTGGACAACAAACCCCGCCATGGAACAATAATGAAAGGGGAACAAGGCACACATAACAAATCCCTAAAGGGAGCTGACAATCTTATAAAAGAGCTGAGAAAACACGCCAGAAATGGGTGACAAGAAACAAGGTCACAAAGCCAAGGACCTATGGTGAATCTGAACCACCGCTGATGAACAAAACAGTTCATAGAAATAAAAAAAAGCAGAGTGATGTTGGGAAAAAAAATCTAGGAGGAAGGTGGCAACCCTAAACGTTAATGACGTTGTTTGAAACAATGAAATAAGGTTCCAAATAGTGGCAAGATGAAGCTAGGAAGCAACATGCTGGAAACCATGCATGAACCTGATAAAAAAACCTGAAGACAACAAAAATATCATTGAAAGTGAACATCCAAGAGAAAAGAAATACCCACACCTATAAATGATGAAAACCATTAGGGGTGATGAAAAGAGGGATGAGCTAGAGATCTAGGGTGGTTTGGGTACCAGCTTCTCTACATTTTGCTCCCTTAACTCTGCCTGAGAAAAAATAATACTATACAGATGAAATAACCACTATGTAAGTTTTAATAATATAGACATGTATTTAAAAATATATTAATAACACATTTTTTTTTTAATATGGATAACATGGTTCATAACTAAAATATTTTGGAAACCCATCATTGGAATAGTGTTCAGTGAACCCCACCATGATATAATAAGTAAAAAGGGCATAAGGCCCACGTAACAAAGCTCCAAGGGTAGTTGAAAAACCACGAGTAGAAGCAAAAGCCCAGGACCAGTGGCGATCCTGCCCCACCACTAGTGAACATGATGGTTGATGGAAATAAAAAAATGAGAATGACACAGTGCCAAAATTCTAGGAGGATGGTGATAGCCCTAAAAGCCAATGGCAATGTACTCAACAATGAAATGGGGCTCCAAATAGCTGTAACATGAAACTAGGGAGCAACATGCTGGAAACCAACCATGAACCAAATAGCAAACCCAAACGTAGAGAAAAAATATCACTAAAAGGGAAACTCAAAGAAAAAAGAAACACCCACACCTACAAATGAGGACAACCACTCATAGAAATGAAAGGAGAAATGAATCGGAGGGCGAGGGTGGCTAGGGTTTCAACCTCTACAACATCTACCCCCTCAGCTCCTCTCTAGAAAAAATAACATTATACACATTAAATAACCACTATTCAAGATTTAATATTATTGACATGTATTTAAGCATATATTAATAACATAAAAAAAATTGATATGGATAATGTGGTTCAAAAATAAAATATTTCTTCTATATTAAGTATAATAGTTTCATGTCAAATATACATATACGTATATATTATATGAAGCAACAAAACTTTTTATTATGGGTAAAATATTTTAAAATAGATTCACTATTTTAAGTTTTACCCCTTTTTGAATATACTTTTTTTGAGTCAATTTTTCCTAAAATATAGAAAATATTTCATAGAATTGTAAATTTCAAGTTGTATCATATACACAATCCGAGTGTTGAAGGGGGATTTCTAGGAATTGTATCTTGCTAAGCATTAAAAAATGGAATTTAACCAATGAAAAATTATAGATGAAATCCATCTTAACTACTAATTTACTAAGATCCTAGAGGGTTTAAATATCTTTATCTTCAAACATTTTTCCAAGTTTTATGCTCTAAATTGATCCACATATAATTCAATTTCATTGTTAGTATGGAATTTATTAGAAGGTGTACCAAAAAAACTTCACTTAATTCATTGGGGACAAGTGACCCTAACAACAATTTGTGATTTCTTACACTCTAAGCATGGAATAATAAAACAAGAAAAACATGCAACAAAAAGACATATGCGATCCAAAACAACAAACAACAATAGATATCTAATGTAATAACCCAATATGGAAATAATTTTGAAAGAATAATAATCTTTATTTATAAAACCCAGTGAAGGAGATCTACAAAAAAGGGTTTACAAATCCCCCTCCATGGGACATGTCCTTTTATGTCCTTGACACTTAAGTAATCGATTCTCTCTCTAAATATGTGAAAAACCCAAAACAATGTGTAGAACTCATGCGGGAGCTCAATTGCAAGAAGGTGATAGTGGTGACGATGATAATGATCATCGTCAAGAATGAATGGAAAAACCTCTTATTTATAAAAAAGTATTGGGTTGATCTCGAAAATGGAAGATAATAAAATAATATTTACCAAATCAAGATCTAGCCATTAGGAATACTTTAATATATTTTTTGGAGAGGGAAAAAGATATTCAAAATGGTCAAATATATTTATTCAGAAATAATTAACAAACAAAATGTTTTGTTAATTATTTCACGAGCATTAAGAATGGGGAGAAATTGAAATAATTATTAAATAGTGACTTAACAATCATTCCAATAATAGAATTAAGGAATAATAAATAAATAGTGATTTATTTAATTATTCCTAGAGAAAATTAAATAAATAATGATTTATTCAATTATTCTCGTGCTGTTTCTAATTTTAATCAGTAATAATTTAATATAATATAAATGGATACTTGAAATATATGTTGAAGTGGGTGGTTGCAACTGTTATTACACTAGAGATGTGGAGTTAGTGCACATGAGGCATAGTAGTATTTGTGGCCAAGAAAAATCAAAGAAAAAAGAGGAGAGACATAGTGGGTTTTTGTGGGGAAAAAATATACTTGGTTCCTTGGTGACTGCAAATATATACTAGATTTGGTAACTCTTCAAATATAATGTGTGTGGAATCAATATAAAAAATAAATCTAGCATAATTTGGATTATATATGTTGTATTTTTTTAGGCCATTTGATATTTTTTTATTCAAAAATGGTGAATCCATTGCTAGATTCATATATAAATGAGTCCATAAAGATACATGGATAAAATATCACAAACTGAAAGTTTAATATGTAGACATTAATGCAATGCTACAATGTTTGGTCAATAGCATCAAGAGATGACACCAAACCAACAACACTAGTAGCTTTAGCGCAATATTGGGAGAATAGAGAAAAAAATTAAAAGCTACTCTTGGGAATTTCCATAAAGGAAAACATTATTCCACACATCATGGATTGCAATATATCTAAAGAAATATAAAATGCACTTCGAAGGTTGTATGAAACTTCAAAGACCAATCGAGCGTTATTTTTAAAGAAGTGATTTTTCTAAGTTAAAATGAAGGTAAATGAAAAAATTGGTGACTATATTTCTATAATAAAATAAAATTATGATATTAAGCTTGGCATTGTTGGTGAAAATATTTCCAATAGTGATTTAGTAACAATTACATTAAATGGGATGTTTGATTATTATCATATGTTGATCATTGGACTAGTATCTAGGGAAAATTCTTGAACATTTAATGAATTGATAGGGATTCTCTTACAAGAAGAAGAAATATGGAATAATCTCAGAGGAAAATATCAAAGTTCTGATCTAGCATTGGTAGCCAAAGGGAAGCAACCATACAAAGGAAAGCCATGAGACAAGAACAAAGTAATCAATTCACATTCAAAACCACATCAAGGAGCATCACCACCAAGGTCAAATACTAATATAAAGAGGAAGGATGGATCCTTCTATTGTGGTAAGACTTGAGATTTTGGTAAATATTGCAATAAAAATAAATTTGATGAGTCCATGAATAGAATATATTTCAAAAATTTTGTTGATAAGGAAGCCACAGTTCATGATAATCTCAAGAATATCAAATTATTCTTTTCTAATGTCACTTTATCAGTGTAAATTAATGATTTTAATGGAATTTTATTGAATATAGTTCTTCAATTAATATGACATGGAAAAATGAATGATTTGATATGTACCATGAAAATAATATTGGTACCCACATCTATATAGGAGATGATAACTCTCATGAAATCATGGGTTATGGAAACGTATGTGTATATTTACCAAAATTAAATATGAGACAAATAAAAAATGTGATGCATGCTCTTGGAATCAAGGAAAATCTAAATTTCAATGTTCACCATTGTTGATGGAAATTTGAAAGTTGAATTCCTTAAGCCACATTTTATTGTGAAGGATGTACATGATAGCTACATTGTTAAACGAATATGAGTACAAGTTGAAAGCATATAAAATATTGATGTTAATATGGAAATTCATCATGAAATGACATCTACAACTATGACAACAAGGGAGCTAGGGCATCAAAGGTATATTCATCTCAATCACAATGATATTAGCTTAATTGAAAAGAATGGAATGGTGGAAGGTATTCTGAATTTTTGGAATGAATATGCTAAATCTCAATGGTGTGAACTAGGAAAACAGCACACCGAAGAGTTTCCTACAAGAAAAGAAAAAATAAAAAGGGAAATTCATGAGCTATTAAATATTGACGTGTGTGGTGTGATGCAAACTAAGTCATTGGAAGGATAATAATATTTATTTACTTTTATTTATTGTAAAACCACATACACATGAGTCTATGTTATTAGAGGAAAAAGTGATGTATTTGAATATTTTAAGGAATTTACAAACTTGTTGAAAAACAAACAATAAAATACGTCAAGATCCTTAGGTTAGATGAGGAGAATACACATTAGGGACATACATGAACTATTGCAAAAGAAATTAAATTCAAAAGTAGCTTACAGTGCTACATAGTCCTCAATACAATGGTGTAGCATAAAGGAAAAATAGAACATTGGTTCAATTTGCTTCAAGCATAATAAAATCTAATTTTTTCTAATGGTTTCTAGGTTGAAGAAATTAGCATTAATGTATATTTGAAAAATATAAGTCCTAAGGAAAAATATAGAGAAAACAATACCTTATAAATAATTTATTGGCTATAAACCAATAGTAAGTCATTTGGGAATCTTTTGAATAACATTATTTTGTCAAGTTCCTAGAGACGATTGGAGATAGATTGATGGGAACGAACTCAATTTCATCTTTATTGATTATTATTTTTGTAATCCATCTTTAAAATATTAATATTCAATGACTCAAAAGGTATTCTCAAGAAGGGATGTAATATTTCATGAATATACATATATCATTCAAAAAGTGGAAGAGCATGGTGTATGGAAACTACCCGAATGGAAAAGAAAAAAAACGTGAGGATCAACATGTTGATGCTGACAAACAAGGTAGTATTGAAGCTATTGGCATACCAATGTGAACTGGAGAAACTCTAATGAGTAATGAGCCATTATGAACATTAACAAGCCAAATTCATAACCCAATATTTTATAATATTACGTATTAATAACTCAATTTATGAATATAGTTTATCCTTCAGTTAAGATAAGGGAAAATACAATAATGAATAGATGGGTCCTAAGAAAGAAGAATATGATTATTTTATCATAAATCATACATGGTAATGTGCATAACTTCCTTAGGATAAATTTCCCACAAGCTCAAAATCAATCTTCAAAACAAAATTTGATGTTGATGGAATCATTGATAAATATAAAGCTAATGTAGTAGCAAAGGTCTATTCATAGAAAGAGGGGAGATATTATGATTTTTCTTTGCATTTGTAGCTAATATGAATACCATTAGAATGATGAATGAATTTTCTAATAAGCATAATTTGGAGGTAAATTATTTATATGCCAAATCAACATTTCTGTATGGAGAATTAAACGAAGAAGTCTATCTTGTTCAACCAAACGATTTTACAAAACAGGAAAAGCAACATCATGTTTAAAGGTTAAATTAATCATTGTATGGACGCAAACAAGCACTTAGGTTTTGGTACATGAACATTGATAAATTATTCACTCAACAAGATGTTGCAAAACATTAGGGAGGTCCAAATATATATATCAAGAGGGATGAAGAATGTCATATTTTTTTGGATTTCTATATATGTTTTATGATCTTATAATAACTTAAAATGCTACCAATATAATTGAAAATGCTAAAACATGTTTGTCATGTGAATTTGAAATGAAGGATGTTGGAGAATTGAATTATTTTTATTCCTGGAAGTTTGGAGAGATAATGCTAGAACCTTGGTCACAATGTAAATATATATATGGACTAATTAGAAGATCTAGTAGGAGCAGGTTTAAAACATCATCTATACCATTGAAATAGAATCTTAAACTCAACAATGCTAATGAAACAAGAGAATTGAATGGCATATTCTATAGAGGATTGGTCAAAACTTTGAATTACTTATATAAAACCAAGACAAATATTTTTCAATCAACATACTTAGTCAATTCATGTCTAAGCCACATGAAAGCCACTTGAAAGTAGACAATAAAGTCTTTATATATTTGAAGGAGATTGAAAAATTTGGTATTCAATATACTAATGGTTTGAAAGTTGAGCTTTCGGGTCGTTAAGATTACGATAGAGAATGAGATATAGATGATATGAAGTACAACTTTGATTATGCATTCAGTATTGGCACCAAAATTGTGTCATGGATGTAATGCCCCACTTGAACCTATCAGGTTAACTTTGATTAGTGTTTAATTAAACTATAGATATTGACTTACAATTATTAAATAATATTTGTATAAACCTACACTTTTGAATATGCAATTTTATTTTACCAATGACTTTTATTATTTGTTATTATTCTATTCTCAAGGTGTCTTCTCAAATCTACTTTTGATAAGATATGGTCTTCTCCAATTTATTTCAACATTAGAATATCCATATTTATATTCCTAAGGTGTCTTATCAAATCTACTTTTGGAAAAGATATGGTCTTATCCAATTTAATTCTAAACTAAATATCCATATTTCTATTCCCATGGTGTCTTCTCAAATATGCTTCTGGAAAATATATGGTCTTCTCCAATTTAATTCTAAATTAAATATTGATATTCTATTCCCAAGGTGTCTTTTCAAATCTACTTTGGATAATATAGGGAAAGGAAATTCAAGGATATTAAAATAAAAGGATGGGGGAGCGTTAATGACATTAATGTTAGGTGTTTGAGGTGGATGGGAGGAAGAAACATAAAAGGGGAAGGGCGGTGAGAGGAGAGGGGGATCCTTGATATTTGTTTTCACATTGGAGGATTTTATTTTTGGGAGGAATATGGAGAAAGAGAAAGGAAAGAATGGAGAGAAAATGAGAGAAATAAAACTTGGATCTATTGGAGATTATTGGCTTTAACTTGGACCCATTATATCTAGTTGGACTTAAGCTGAGAGGGATAGGTTACATGTGGAGGTTCCTTGTGCTAGGAAATCATTCCTAGTTGGCTATGAGGTAAATTCAGTCAGGTAGCCAAGAGGAGCATCCCAACAGAGTCTGAAGCATCTCAACCAAGCTATTGAAACATGTATTCTTCCATTTTGTATTAGTTATGTAAATTCTTGCAATGAAATTTTTTACCTGTTTAATATGTTGTAAATAAATTTTACTTGTATATTATCATCAAATAAATGTTGAGCGATAAATAGGCTATATCCCTTCTTATTGTGTTTAAATTAAATCATAAATTTAGTTTGGTTAGAAGTGCTAGGTTAGGTCCTCAGATATGTTATCATAGCCAGGTTCAAAATATGGACCCTGAACCCATCAAGTTAAAAACAAGAAACTACATATAAATAAATAAAAAATCCTAAAAGAGAAAAACATTAATCACATACTTGGTCTCTATATTATAACCGATTTTATGTGCAGGTCGGTAATGGTGACATGATTCCATTCTCCCATTACAATTGTTTATATTAGTACTCCTTTCATTTGCAGGGTCAATCCAAAATTGAGAGGATATGACTCTTACCTTCCTAGTTACATACTTTTTTCTCTTGAAGCGCATGAGATGATCACGCTAATGTTAAGTATAGACATACATCATAAATACCCAAGCTCTCCTCTAAATACCCCCGCTCATCAAAATATCAACATTCGCGAATGGTGTTCATATAATCATGTTATGAGTAGGATATTGAAAAATTACCCAGAGGTAAGTTGAGGTGGGCAGTGTTATTGCAGATTTAGTCCTACTTGTAATCTCCATGCTGCCAAATTTAGTGGCACCTATTGATGCTACTAAATGTGTGTATGTACATATGTGTAATGAGTGCCCAGAAAATTCCTCTTTCCAGATACCTTCTACGACTCCATTCAATGGCTACCTCTGTTGTAAGAAGTCTCAGCATCCTTATCTCTAATATGATTATCAAGTATCATTCTAAACCTTCATTCTCCTTCAATGAAGAAAAGGCAAAGCCCCAACGACTGAAAGAGGAATTTATAATCCTATAGGAGAAGCTTCAATCCATGATGACTGAACATGGGTACGAAACAATATTATGAAGCTACACCACATAGCTAAATTGGCTTTCACAAGTATCTAAATCTCTGATGCAATGAACCTTTCTTCTCCAATAGGGCTTGTTAGTGTCTGAATGTGAATAGGCTACACAGAAGGCTTCGTGGCCACAAGATTTGAGACCTCTATTAAACCCCTTTTTGAGTTATAAGGAACATTTCTTAGGACCATAGGTGCAACCTTTACAATATTACTCGAGGAACAATAATTTTTAGTAAGTTGAAAAGTGATAACTTCAGAAAAATCACAGTCTAGAGCATATTGAATGAGAGAATAACTCGCTCCACGCCATCCATATATAGCTTAATTTGCATCACAAAAAATGAAAATCCTTGCATTTCTAATTGACAAAATACAAAAAAAATCATACTGTATTTCATCAATATATTGAAACTCATCCACCAATAAATGTTTCCATATGTCTCAATATACCTCATATATCACTACCATATTGAAAGAAAATACATGAAGTGAATCAAGGATGGGTACAAAGGTTTTTGATTTTTTTGTTGTGATAGACGCTTGCACATTGTCTAGTCTGGTTGTTCTTATAATATGTAAAAAATATTGCACAACATCTGATGTAACTGTCCTCCTCTTCTTTTGCTTAGGTTTCATTTTAACATAACATTCTAGGAACCCTAGTAGTTGTGATCTAGCAGTTGCATTCCCTGTCATAATTTTTTCTTCGAACAAGATCTTCCCAAACTGCACTCTTATATATTTGCTTAAAACTTTCATCTAAATTTTTAGTAGATATATGTTTGAAATCTACATCACCATTTCAACATTCCTTTCTAATGGATGCATGCATTGCATCAAAAGAATCTAGTGCCTCTTTAAGAATCCTTTTCGCAATCTGTTCAGAATTATCCAAACCATATATTATGTAATTCAACTTCAAATTATAATCTTAAATTTGTGAATTATGCCTGTAAAATGTGGAAAAAACCTTTGGACATGGATTTCATTGGCAACACATCGTCTTTAATGTCAATGTCGACATTTCTGTTCATTTCACCCTTTCAATGGATTTCCCCAATTATGAATGACCACATTGTGGTCGACACTTATGGTTTCCACATCATTTATTTATTCAAATTCTTTTTTTCCCCTTCCTCTAAAGCAGTTTATTAAAATCTAGATTTAGAATTTTTCTCTCTGTCTAAAATTTTTAATAGAAATACTATACCTCCTCTTCTCCCTTGACAAGCTCAACTTTTGATATTATATACAATGTATCCCCACTCATTTCACACCCATCGAATATCTTTTTCAACCTATAGTACTTGAATTTTTTTATCATATCTTTTTTTTGGTTGTCTTATATTACAATAATAATTATATTTGTCAATGAGCTTGTATTTCTAAATGTCTTATCCTTTTTTTCAATCTCTTCTTCTTATGCCTTTCAATAGTTTATTTATTGGAATAATATGGCTTAGGCCTAAGATAATAGAATTAGCCAATAAAGTTAATAAAAAAAATTATATTCCAAATATATATATATATATATATATATATATATTATATATAATATATATATATTATATATATTATATTATTTTATGGAAAGAGTGGTAGTGTAAAATATTACATTTAGGTGATGGGAAACATTACATTTACCAACAGAAAAGTTCTTTATTATACCTTACCTCTATTCATAACATATAGAACGAGGTTATTGTGCTTTTTCCAAATTTGTGATAATAAGTGAAATGGAACAAAAAAATAGTGGACAAGAACCAAATAAAAAGACTTGTCTTAAGCCAATTTGTATATTTATTAATCCATAATTTAGAGCTATTAAATATTATAATAAATAAATCTAAGTATCCTGTTATTTAATTTAAAATAGAATATATATTATATATATATATAAAATAAATTAAGTAATTTATTAGTATATAATATTATATAGATAATGGATGGAATCATATTTATTTGTATTTATTTATCTGAAACATTGTATACATGGTATCACTATATCTTAAGTTTACAAATTGTTCTATCTTGTGTCAATTAATTTAGCCCACTTCCAAAGTTCAATTAAGAATATTTCCAATTACAATTGGTATTTGCTTTCATCAACAATAATTGGAGATAGAACAATATATGCAATGACAAAGAAGACAATCAACATATAAAAGAGAGACACCAGATTTGGTCAAAGACTAGGGAAAAACACTACTAGCGTAAAACCCTTTGAAATTCTTCTTCTATTAGATTGCCATAAAATGTTCAGCAGAGAGTACAATGAGCCCAATACAGTATGATCATCAATACAACCCAAAAAGTTCGGAAACAATTTTACAGTGGTAGAATATATCAGAGGCAACTTGATTCAGACTTCACACAACATTAGAAAACTTCAGATGATGGTCAAATTTATCAAACCCTTGGATACTCCCTTCAAGTTAGCATGTGATCGTATATATCTTCCTAGACATTATCTTGCCTAAAGAATTCATGCATCTAGGTATGAAATTTCCCAGTTTTGTGCTAACGTCTAGAGCAGAAACACTAGTTTTGTGTGAGCTTTGAATTTGAATGTGATGAACTAAATCAGATAGAAGAGAAGATAATTCTTGATGTTGTGATGACTGACTGAGATTCTAGGTAACTTGTATTTATAGGATTATAGGGGTTCTCATCAATGTCCATTTGACGTTGAGTCCGACCTGTCCAAGTGTGCATGAGGGTGAAGCCCACTTGACCCAATATCCATTCGTAGGAGTACAAAATCAAAAACCAATTTCTGCTTATCTAAATGAGGTAATCTTTAGGTTGATTTTGGTCCTCTCAAAGATAGGAATTTAATGCCATCCTCATATCCATCAAATGAGTAGTCCAAATTTGAATCTTACCACAATTGCATATTTTTAATACTCCCTCTCAAAAAGTGATAATTCCACCTATAAAACATTATTATCAATCAATGTGTCATCCTGCCATCATGTGTAAAAATATTTGCAACTCTATCTGCCAAAAAATTCTGAAATCTAAACAAGAATAATCACGAGGAGAAAAATCTACCACCCTCTGGTCATTGGGTTATAACCCAGAATCTCTATCAATGGGTTACTACCTGGAATGTCTATCAGCGGGCTACTTCCTGAAAATATATGTCATCGGGCTACTACCTAGAAATATGTTATCAGGCTACTACCTAGAAATATCATGGGGGAGCTACAATTCAACACATATCAAGAAATAGGTGATGTAAGAGAGCTACTACTCAACCCATCCTATTGCTCACCAATATTCCCAACAATGACCCTTAAGATTCATTTGGTAGAACACCTGCATCATAATCCTAGCTTGGGCATGATACTTGAATTACGAAAGGTAAGGATCTCACACCCCCAAGCCTCCTCACTCGTTGGCCGAACAAGGAGGGATAATCCCAACAGGCCCATCTTGTGGGTATGATGAAAACTGGGGTATACTCTGCAAAGACAAAGATAGGGTGAGCTACTAATCCAACCATATGGTTAATTGATAAGGTTACCTGAACCCCAGGAGCCATCTATATCAATTTCTCACCTTGAGAGCTCAGATGGGGGGAAGAGTATGGCTTAATGTCCTCGATCAATGGTTTCCTTTATCAAGAGGGGTCACATCCATAAGTATAAGATGTTATCTAATGACCAAGAACCTCCCTTTTGGCAAAGCCTTTGTGAGAATATCGACAATTTACCCATCTATCGATATGTAATGGAGTCGAATGGGTCCTATTTGTACCATATCACGAATAAACTAGTGCCATATATTTATGTGCTTGGACTTGTCAAGAAACACAAGATACTTTGCCGACCGGATCTCACCCTTGTTGTCACAAAATATCACTGTAGTGTGTAGGACCTACTCAAATAGCTCTGCAAAGAGATTCCTCAATCGAACTGCTTTGTAGCTAGCCATGCTAGTGGTAATATAATTTTCCTTGGTGGTACTCAATGCTACAGAATTATGTTTCCTTCTCATCCAAGATGTCATAGAAGATCCAAGACTAAAATAACATCCTAACATACTCTTTCTATCGATAACATTTCATGCCCAGTCAGCATCGATGTATCCATGAAGTTGAACATCTCCGATAGAGTATCTCAGACTACGTGTAATAGTCCACTAGAAATATCTAAAAATGTGTTTGGCAGTGTTTGAATTTGCATGGAGAGGCTCGGTCATGAATTAACTCTCAACATGTTCACCTCATAGCATATATCTAGACAAGTGTGCTCAAGGAACATCAGAGCCACAATCAACTATCTATGCTTAGATGGATTCTCAAAATCGAGTCCTGGAACTTCTCAACATAACATGTTGAAGTTCATTTCCATTAGTGTGGGTAGGAACTTGCATTCTTTAATTCCAAATCTTTCCAATAGCTTCACAACATATTTTCCTTGTGAAAGGAAAATCTCGCCGAGCCTTTGCCACACCTCAGGGCCTAGAAAATAGTGCAAGAGTCCAAGGTCCTTCATCTCGAATTTACAGGATAGCTCCCTCTTACACTCGATCATCAGAGGATCACTCCCTATTAGGAATAGATCATCGACATATAAAACCAAAATCAGTGGCATATCTTAGACTACCTTGAAGTAGAGGTTGGGATTGACATTGCTTCTTTTGAATTCCATCTTCACCAAATAACTATCTATGCAGGCATAACATGCTCTTGGAGCTTGCTTCAATTAATAAAATTCCTTCCTTAATCTACAAATGTGTGTCTTTTGATCTCCTAATTAAAATCCCTATGGTTGCTCAATGTATTCTTCTTCTCGTAGCATGCCATGGAGGAATGTAGTCTTTACGTCCATCTAATGAAGGGTCCATCCTTGAATTGCATATCAAGCCATAGGTAAAAATATATCATCATCATCTTCTCCCTATTTCAGGGAGAATCCTTGAGTCATGAACCTTGCCTTGTATTTTGAATGCCTCCATCAATTCCATGTTTGATATTGAATATCCACTTCGAAGTTACCATAGATTTATCCTTAGGTCTCAACACAATTTCCCATACATCATTCTTCATAATATATTCATATTCCTTGGCCATAACATCCTTCCAAACTTTTTCTTTTACGACTTCTTCGAATGTGGAAGGTTGGTCTTGAATCATAGTGCTCATGGCTGCAACATATCCCTCGTACCTGCATGGCTTCTTCCTCTCTTTAAATGATCTTCGAATGGGCACATGACTATCAACATCCTAAAGAGTGTCACAGAGCCAAAGTGGTCTCTTCCTAGTAGGAGGATTACTAGGAAGATAATATAAGGGATCCATGGGCTCCATGGGATCAACAATAATATCAGTCTCTGATTCAGGCATGGATGGGCCATCCAAGATATCCATATCACCACTCTTGTCCAGAGGAGGAGGTGGAGGAAGGTATCTTACATTTGAAAGAGCAACATTTTCATAGAATGTAACATCCTTTCTAATTTCAGCCTTCCTTTGATGGGGAATATATATTCCAAATGCATTAGAATTTCACAATACCTAGCAAGCGTACATTTTCTTCTTGTACCTTCCAATTTATTCATTTTGTTCTTTGGCACAAGGAAATATATGGGACATCCAAATATGTAGAGATGACTAATGTCAAGCCTCACACTAGGAAATACTTCTTCGGGAGTTTTGTTTTCCAATGCTTGATGAGGCATGATGTTTTGAACATATACAAAAACATATGAAAATTCAAGCCAGAGAAATTTAGGAAACTTTTGATCATGGAGCATCGCTCGATTGGCTTATAATATACACCTATTCTTCCTTTTAGCCAGACCATTTTGTTTGGGAATATATGGCACAAGCATTTGCTTCTCAACACCTTCAATTTTGCAAAAGTCAATGGATTCATTTGACATGGATTCTCCTCCATCATCAGACCTGAATATTTTGATCTTCTTCCCTATTTGATTTTCAAGCAATTCCTTGAACTCCTTAAATGTTTCAAAGGATTCATCCTTATGATTCAAAAAGTATATGCATTTATTCCTTGAAAATTCATCAATTAATGTGATGTAGTAAAGATATCCACTATTAAAGTGCATGGGCATCAATCCACATATGTCAGAATGAATGAGATGGAGGATTTCAATGGTCTAGTTTTCACTAGAGGAGAATGGTCTCCTAGTAATTTTTTCACTAGTAGATAGTTGACATACTCCATCATGTTCAGATTGAACCTTTGGAATCCCTAATACTAAGTTTGCCAATTTCAGAGGAGCATCATAATGAAGATGAGCCAACATTCAGTGTCATAATTCGCTTAGATTAATTTTATTATGAACTAATTCTAGTAGTGGCCTTCCAGTGACCTTGTAGTGTCCTTCATATCTTGTTCCGAAAGTGAATGCATATTTCATAAGTGATCCAATGGGCCAAGTAACAATGTTTCCCTTGATGAAGGAAACCCTCATCCCTTTTCCTTCCAAAGCGAAAATTGATACCAAATTATTCTTTAACCCAGAAACATACATTGCATCATGTAGTACAATAGATTACCTAGAATGCAAATGAAATTTGGTAAATCCACAACCTTTAACGGGATGAGTGTAGCTGTCTCAAAGAATGATTCCCAAATTTGACTCCCTCTCTACCAAATTAGGGAGAACTTCCTTGTAACCAAAGAACTGTTGAGTCACCCCATTATCAACCAACCAACTATCCCACGAATCCAAAGGAGATGAACTAGTAAGAGTGGAAATAAGAATATATTCAGATTTCACAACATTAATTTCATTCCTGGAGAATTTTGACTTATTTTGTGCACAAAAATCTTCTCCGTGGTCACTTGGAGCATCTCTCCTTATTATATCATTTCTCCCATTGCGTTCATTCCTTTGGTCATACCTCCTTCTTTGATTATTGAACCTGTTGTTGTTTCTTCTTGTATTATAACATGGTCGATTGTTCTTTTTGGGGAAATCTTGAGCATAATTCCCTTTCTTATGATAATTGTAGAATTTAATGTTCACATAATCCTTTCCTCCACCAGAATTTCGAGGAGTAGGATTTCTTGAATTTGATGGACCTCCTTTCCTTTTCTTCTTCTTATTTTCATGACTGATGTATGCAGAGGGTTCTCCTTCTTTGTGCTTTTGAATCCTTCCTCTTCCTATCATCCTTGACTCTTCTTGAGTGATATTTTCAACAACTTCATCAAATGAAGGGAGTACATTTGTGTTGCTTATAGTAGTGATGAATGTTTCCCAAATAGAAGGGAGACCTCTTAGAGTCATGAGAAATAACTCCCTATTGGGCACATCTTCTCCAACACTTAGAAATTGATCTCTAACACGAGAGATCCTCATTATGTAGGATTGTATGGACTCTCCTTTATTCATCTTAGTGTCTTTGAGTTGATCTTTCTGTTAACACCCAGGTTGTTCCCTATGACTCCCAAGGGAATACGGCTGGGGTAACCACTAACCAAGCTTTGGAGTATAGATCCTAGCCTACCTATAATCAGAGAGGGCTCTCTCCTTAAGTTTTAGCTCTGTTTTGTGAAGATTTTAGGCTAGTTATAAGTTTCAGTTTTTTGTTTGAGACTTTGGTTGTGAACTGTTGTTCTGAGAAGGGCATGAAATGTGTGAAAGATGCTAGTCCATTGGGCATATGGAGTCAAAAATCTGAGATAGTCCTGGTGCCTATGATGGAGAAAGTTTTACTGCAAGGCTAGATGGCTATTCTTAATATAAATTCTGATGAGTGAGTGAAACAGTGGGAAATGGAATTACCGAAAGTGTGATAACAATTTGAACAACAATCTCTACTTAGTAGCATACATGAATTACTAAAAAGTAACTGTGAAATATTCAGGGTTTATTGGAGCAGTTAAGAATTCCAATTAAACAGCTGAAGTCATAGAAAACATTTATAGTAAAGACAGATTGAGATCAGGGTGTCTCCATGGACAAATCCTGAGTTATTCTTTTTCTTTCTTCCTAGATTTACAACAACATATGAGAGATGTGAGTTAAACAAATAATAAAACATTAACAGAGATAGAGAACAATTATTATATTAAGCCATAGCACTAGAATCCTGTAGCATTCAATGGTTCCAAGACAGCATGCATCAGTAAGACCCAATTCCTGTAAACTCCAAGCTACGTTTATATCATTCTTTTAGAAATTACAGCCGAGTTCTCCTTTCTAACAAGAAACAACAACCACCTGCAAGCTTATGCGAGGGGGAATATATACAATTGGTTTTACAAAATATCTGAACCGCTGAGTCACTTGATAAATTAAATACGCTCACCAACTTTACAAAATAGCAGATAAGGAAGTTATTGCTGCCCTAAATATAAAATAAATAGTCTTTAATTCTGTCAGAATCTCTTGACTTTGCAGGCCATTGAGTCGGTTAGCGTTCGCATTAATGCTGATGATGTGTCTTATGTTTGTCATGCTGTAGCTTTCTCGCCCTGTTACCTGTAGCTTTCAGTGTTGCTTTAGTGGCCGAAATCTTCCTGCTAGTTGGCTCATTCCACTCTTCTCCAGTCATAGTGTATGCATCACATTTTCTGAACATGATGACTTATGTTTTTTGATGAAAAAACTTTGATGAAAGCCTCCTATTTACAGCAACAACTGTATCATTCTGGTCCACCACTCCTGTGTAGGCAATTGATGTCTCAAAATTGCATCTAAGGTTTCATCTGCCTCTGTGTATTTGTAGAAGTTTGGAGGCACTTCAAACAAATGTCTGATCTCATTCGTAATAAAAAATAAGTTCTCTACTCTGTCATAGAGACTTTGCCCAAATGCTGGTCCTGTTACCTCTGATGTACTTGATCCTTGAGTGATATGATTGGTGGAAAATGTGTTCACCCTTTTTTCATAATTCTCATGTGATAGTAGTCTCCCTGCGCTGTTCAGCAAGCCAGGAAGACCTCTGCCCTGTAATGCTGCAAACTTATCCATGAATCTGTTGACTTCTGTTTGAATGTCCTGGCTTCTTCTATCCAATGTTTGTACCAGGATTTTCAATGTGAGGACCCTCTTTATCAGCTGGATGGTTTTAGTTCTGTTGGAGATTCCTATTGCTGCCAGCTGAGGACTTGTGCGGTTATTAAGAACGTTGATCATTCTGTTGGCTATCTCAGGCATACTGCCTAGAGATGCCCTTGCTCTATGGACTTCCTTCTGTGCTTTGCCTATGAGCTCCATTTGCTCATGGATAGTCTCAATATACTGCCACTAATATGTTATTGATTGTCTAATGTTGGTCCACAAAACTGTCTTGACCTCAGCCACCACTTTGTCAAGGGTGAGCTCTTTCTCCAGCTCCTTTATATTCTCTTTGAGATCTTTTATTTCTCTCCCTTTTTCAGCTACATTCTGCTTGGATTTGTTATATTTTTCCTTTAGCTTAGCTAAATTCTCCTTGGCTTCACTTAGCTCTGTCATCTGGGTTTCTAGGATCTTGATTTCACTCATCAACTTCTACATATCAAGGCTCGGAGCCTGCTCTGAGGTTGGTGCTGGTGCTGATGTTGATGGAGCTGTCTGCCCTGTGGGAGGAGCAGTAGTCTGTGGGGCCTCCTCAAGGTTTATGATCTCTGGAGGGGGCTGAGAAGTTTGACCTCCTTCTTTCTGCTGTAGGGCTGCCTGTAGTGTAGCCTCTGTCTCTTCCAACTTCCCTTGTGTTTGCACTAGCTGCTTGTGCAGTCATACCAGCAATGTTGCTACATCCCGGTCCTATCTTTGCTGGGCAACCTCTTCTATTTGAGGGTGAAGGGTTGCTGGGATTTTAATAATCTTTCTTAGAGATGCAAGGTCTGCATATCTTATTTTCAGTAGCGTTTTTATAGCTTTTGGATCCTTTGGGTCATGCCCAAGCTCTATGATTATATCCTCCAAGTTGGGCAGCTGTATTGTTCAGGCTATCTTCCAACCTATTTGCCAATAAGGTTTTATCTGCCAGTGTTGAATATACGATCTCACCCGTTTGCTTGTGAAGTTCTATTTGGTCCATAGGGTGGATGTCCTTGGCAAGAACCTCAAGGTTGGTTCTTATATAGTCTGCAGTTGACTGTGGCTGCAGTATGGTTGGCATGAAATGACTCATGGTCATTTTCCCTTCTGTTATGTCGTAGGCTGACATAAGCCTCCGCTGATTGGTAGGGGCCATCTTGTGCAACTGGTTGTAGATCTGGAGCTTGAGTGGCTCATTTCTCCTTTTAATGTCGATGAATTGTTGCTTGATGCCTGCCTCAGCTCTCCTTTGCTGACTTGAGGAGCTGACCTCTCCTCCAAGGGTTCTTTCTTGTTCCTGCTGAAAGGAACTGGCAGATGCCTGCATGCTTGGTGGGCCCATGCCCAATGATTTCCCAATAGGCATTTCTTCCTCAGAGAGGGGATTCACTCTCTGTCTTTTCTCCCCTTGATTTGTGGATGTGGTGAGGGGAGTCTCCTGCTCTCTATCCCTCTTCTTTCCCTTTTCTTCTTTCTGTGGAGTTTGCAGCACTGAGGCCTCCACTGTCTTTTCTTGCCTAGGAGGCACATTCTCTTGAGACTGTTGCTCAGTGGATATTGGGGCTTCAGCTGTTTGTTCTTGCTGTATTGGCTGCCCCTCTTTTTGCCCTTTTTCTTGTTGTTCTACTTGCTTTTCTGCTTGATGTTCTGCTATAGGAGGTGGCTGTTCCTGCTCCATCTGCTTCCCTTTATCCTTGCTTGATTCCTGTTGAACAGTTCCGGTTGCTTGCTGCTGGGCTGTAGAGGATGAGGCAGCTGCTCCAAGTTGCCTTTGATAGGAAGAGGAAACCTGCCCACAAGTTTCCAAGTCAGCCTCTTTCTCAATATTCTTTGCTTTTCTTTGTAGCATTTGCTCTCTAGTCATTAGCTCTTCTAGAGTGCCCTATTTCCAGCTTAATGAATTGGCATATTTCTCAATATGAGGCAGTCTCACATGAGCATAGCCACCCAATTTTTATTTTACCCTCCTGAGGGAAATGAAATGATTAGGGTCATAAGGTACCCATTGGAAACTGGTTTGCAGTTTGAGGGTCTCTAGGATCAAATCTGCTTCCTTCCATCCTTCCTCCCTTTTGTTGTATAGAAATGGGCCTAGCTGGTTCCTTACTTTTAGTTGCACCTTCTTGTTTTTACTTTGGAAATGGACAAAGTCTGCATTTCCAAACTGCCTAAAATACTCTAAGGCAAAAAGTCTCATAGGGACATATCTTGGCAGCCTATAAGGGTTCAACTCACAGCCATATATTCTGATTACTGTATGGTGTTGCTAAAAGTACCAATCACCAATGTTGTAGGCCTTTGAGAGGTGAAGAATCCTTTGCATCTCATCTGTCAATCTGGGAGGAGGGACACCCAATAACAAGGTCATAGCTGGATGGATAAAAAGGTCTATGAATTCACAATAGGTGTAAGGTGAAAAAGATACATGATGAAACACTGAAGACCAAAACACTACAGACCTTGGGTTTCCCTGGGCATTTAGCTTCTTGAGAGGAACAGGGAAAGCATCGGGATGATAAAATAAGAACAAGTGATAGATGTACCTAGTGTATTTAAACACCTTTTCCATTTTTGGATTCATCAATTGTTCATGAATCTTATTGGCAATGTGTGTAGCAAAAACATAGTGCACAGCAGGAGGCGTTCCAGGGGAGAATATGGACAGCATGGCCATAATGGTTTCATCAACATCCTCATGTGACCCATAACCTAGGATGTAACTGATCAAATCCACAAGCATTTTGCCCAGCTCATTGAGATATTGATATCCTATAGGAGGGGTTCCCACAGCTTCAAATTTTGGCTGAACAAATAATTGATTAATCTTGATGATCTGAGCACTGGATAGCTTGCCCCCTTTCTTTAGCAAGTCATTGATGGAGAGAGGAGTTAGGGGCTTTGCAGTGTGAAAGTGTAGCTTCTCATTAATGGCATCAGGGGTGATATGGAACAATACTGAGCCTGAGGGGCTGAGAACAACTCTTTGACATGGATCATAGCTGGAACGACATTGATTTATCAATTCTGGGAGGACATTGACTTGAGGGAGATTGTAAATGGGCAGGTTGGAGCCCCAAATCCCTAAGATATCAGCTCCACTGAGATATTGGGCTTTTAGCTCATTCTGCAGGTGAATTTCAAATTTGGAACTCATGGCAGATGAGTCTATCATTTGGTAATCTCTATCACCCACGGCCTTCCACTCTAGCTCTCTGTGTGGGGCATTCAGAGGTTGAATATTCAAAGCTACTGGTGTTTCCATGGTTAAGTACTACTTATGGCTTGTACTAGAACTGGTTTCAATGGGAAGAACAACACTGAGTGGTATTTTTGCAAAAGGCAAATTGTAAGGGAAAATGGGGTAAACTGTGGTGATAATAGTGTAAAATGCTCAAAAGAGAGTTAATTGAGCAAATGCAGGGACTAGTAGCACTGTTTTCCCGGTGAATTAGTGCAGCTCAGGTTTTAAGTCCACAAATGCGCAGACTGACTGTGAATTTAGGAAAATGTGACTAAATGCGGGCTCAATAGGTGAATTTTGACCTTACAACTGAAAACGAATGCTGATCATCGGGGATTTGCTGGTAAATACAAGGTTCCTCACTCTTTTTAATTCAGTTTTGGAGAATTATGGACACAACCAAGCGCGGAGGGGATGCTTTGGATAAATACCTGGTGAATTGCCGGCAATGGTCACAAATGCAGGTGGGTTGAAGGCGCCAACGGTCTTCGGGTCGATTTCTGCAGGTTGGCGATGGATGGTCGTAATTTGCATGCAGAGGTGAACAGTAGTCGTTTTGGCAAAAGTGATAAAAAACACGAATTTTGGCTAAAATATGGACTTTTTGGGTTATTGGCGCTTTTTTTTGGATGACGTCAGCATGACGTCATCAGGTGGGGTCAGGGTCGGGTGACGTCAGCATGACGTCATCGAGTGACATGGCAGCCTATGAGTGGTCCACAGGGATTGTCTAGGTGGTGGACATGTCGGAGCGCTGGCGGGCGGGGGTGTTGACAGGGCGCCGAGTCGAACTGACGTGGGCGTGACGTAGCAGTGATTAATTTTCCAGCACTCTTTGGGTCGCGCTCAATGTTTTAGCGTTTGAAAACATTCAAAATGATACATAGAGCTATAATGCTCGGGGAAGGGGATATATAGATATTTTGGGTTTTTGCCAAATTTACATAGTAATAAGGGGAATAGGGGGTATAAGGACTTAAATAGTGATAGACTAGTAGTTAATATGAGTGAAAAAAGGTGGATAAGGGGGGTAAAATACTAAGATGTTATATGAAATCAACTTAGTTTTTAGGAAGTACATAAAAATGAAAAGAAAGTTTACACAAGAAATGTGGCTCTTAAAGAAACAAGAACCAACAAAAGACTTTGACTTCTTTCATGAACATAGGTGGCATAGGGATTTTAGCCATGAATGTGATGGGGGGTAATCTGGAAGTTAGACATGCTTCATTAAGTTGCTGTAAGACTGCTGAAATAGGAAATCTGCACTAGCACCATGTTTTTACCTTTGCTTAGGCCAGTGAAATTCCATAAACCATGCTTTCTGCAACCCCATCTACCTACCCACTCTATTGCCTAGCATTTTTTGTTACTCCAAGGAGGGTGCACTTAGACTTGCAAACCCTTCTGTGCCTTTTCTTTTCCTTTGGCTTTTTCTTTTGATTTTATCTAAAACTACCCTTATTGCTTCCAAGGCCCTAGATTAAGCAGTTGGGAACCTTCATTCTCTACCTATCTACTTTACCTGCCGAGATTGAACTGTTTGGACAGATTTCTTTCTCTAATCTACAACAAAAATTGAAACATGGTATGACCCAGCTTAGGCTGTTGGATCACCCATTCAGAAGTAGGGCAACATCAACCAAATGTAAGTATATCTCTTCCACAAGAAAATGAGATCTTTGTATCACCAAAGTAGATCATATTGGCACTTCCCCTGCCAATCATGAAAAATGAAAACTATTGGTATAGGTAGCTAACAGTGGCTCCACTTGGGGATGGTTTTTCTTTTTGAAAGACCAAGAACAACAGGTCAAAATGCCTTGGCCCTTGACTTCTTCTACCAAAACTTGAAAACTTTCTCTTTGCACTTCAAAGCTGGAGGTTGTCACATCTGTGGAACTTTTGGAATATAAAGCCTTTTTTCTGCTTATTTACAGCAACTTTTTAAACTGAACTATTTGTATGCCGAAAGAAAATATATACAACTGATTATGTACAGGAGGAAAGACCCTGCTATATACATGGAAAGTAGTCAAAATAGTGCTTCAACATCC
>APFE031594488.1:35545-50869 GCA_000404065.3 Pinus taeda | reverse complement strand
ATCAAGCTGGTAGTCTCGGTTTTGAGATCCAGTGGGAAATCTCTGTGTATATGTGTTTTATGTGTTATGCTCTTACATTTTTATTTTTCCTGTGATTTAGAATTCATATGCAGGTAATTTTTGTACGGGGTTAAAACCTACAGAAATTAAGATTATATAGAGAGGTAAGATTTATACATATTGTTTGTAAAACTGACCAACAAAAGTACCATCCAATTTATGTAATAGATCAAGACTTTGGTTGTTTTCAACTCACTTCAAAACAACAGAAAACTCAAGTCAAAATTGAAGAGGTAGTTGAAAGTTTTGAACCAAACCAAACCGATATTTGGAAACTATTCTTTGATGGCTCTTGCATGAAAGATTAGCCAGGAGCTAGAGTAGTTTTAATTTCACCTGGAAAGGAAAATATAACCGAATCATGTAAATTAGACTTTGAAGTTACCAATAATGTTGTTGAATACGAAGCTTTTCTTTTAGGATTGAATTTAGCCAAAATCTTAAAAGTTCAGAACTTAAGTGCTTTTACGGGCTCTAAACTTATTGTTAAGCAAGTAAAGAATTTTTGCCAAACCAAGCACCCTAGACTTAGGTCCTAACGAAATGAGGTATGAGATTAAGTTGAAAATATTTTTGATGCTTTTAATTTGACTCACATTCCCAGAGATCAGAACGTTCACACAGATGCCTTAGCTCTCGCTGCCGACACTTTTAAAATTCCTGATCATATTGATGTACTCCATCAGATTCAAGTCAAATACATGCCATCTATCCCATTTAACCTGAAACATTGGCAAATATTCGAAGACGATGAACAATTGAAATCATTTTTGGAAGTAATAGATGATTTTTCATTTCTACAAATTGATGATGACAGAACTGAAACAAATGAAAATGTAGAAGGGAATGATACTTCATATTTTAAAGCCCAGATTGCTAATCATGACATTATTCAATTATCAAATAATTTTATTCCAAAGGAACTCATTCCTTTAGAAAAAATATTTGATCAAAATGTTGTTTTCCAAAACCCCCAGTCCATTTCTTCAGAAGATGACGTAGAAGAAATTAATGTTGGAACCGATAAAGATAATAAAAACATTAAATTGTGCACATCTATAGACCCAGAAATCAAAGCTAAGTATTTTAAGTTACTGCAAAATTATAAGGACGTTTTTGCCTCAAATTATGTTGATTTAAAGACCTATGATACGTCGTTAATACAACATAAGATTCCTCTGAAGCCAGAAGCAAAACAATATCAACAAAAGCTTAGAAGGATAAATCCAACTCTTCTACCAACTATAGAATGAGAGATTAAGAAAATGTTAGATGCCCAGATCATCCTCCCTCTTAGATATTCTAATTGGGTTGCAAATCTAGTCCCTGTTAGAAAGAAAAATGGAGAAATAATACTCTGTGTAGATTTTAGAAATCTGAACAAGGCATCATTAAAAGATAATTATTCTTTTCCCAAAATGGACCAGTTATTGCAAATGGTTTCACAAGCACAAATGCTTTCTATGCTTGATGGTTTTTTAGGTTATAGTCAGGTGAACGTTGATACAACAGACAAAGAGAAAACAACTTTTACTACATCCTGGGGTACATTCATGTACGTAAGGATGCCATTTGGCTTAACCAATGCTGGATCAACGTTTCAGAGAGCTATGGACATCACTTTCATGGGTCAGGTAAATAAATTTGTGGTTATTTATCTTGATGACATAACTGTTTTTTCTAAATCTGATCAAAAACATTTAAAGCACTTGATGAAGGTTTTTGACAGGTGAAGAAAATTTGGAATATCAATTAACCCAAAGAAGTCCTTGTTTGTTGTCAAAGAAGGAAAACTGTTGGGCCATATCATTTCAAAGGAGGGAGTAGTAATTGACCCCAAACGAGTATCTGCCATTGAATAATTGACCTTACCTAGAAAAAAGAAGGAGATTCAGGCTTTTCTAGGCAAGATTAATTTTTTAAGGAGGTTTATTCCAAATTATGCAGAGATTGTAAAAGACATAAATGACATGCTCCAAAAGGACCATGAAGTAAAAAAGAATCCAACTTCTAGGCATGCATTTGAACAAATTAAAAAGGCTATCTCTAAAGCTCCCACCTTAGCCAGCCCTGATTATAATAAGCCTTTTAGTATTTTCTCTTTTGCCTCGGAAACAACCCTTGCTGCTATTTTATTACAGAAAAACGAAGATTCCCATGACCAACCCATAGCTTTTTTCAGCAAGGTTATGAGAGATTTTGAGCTGAAGTATGACATCATTGAGAAGCAAGCCTATTCCCTTATTCAAGCCTTGAAATCATTTAAAATGTATGCCTTACACTCACCTATTACTGCTTATGTCCCAAATAGTGTTGTCAAAATTGTCTTAACCCAACCAAACACTGATGGGAAAAGAAGTAGATGGATCACTCAAATTTTGGAGTTTGATCTAACTATCAAGACTACCAAGCTAGGAAAAGGTCAAGGATTTACTAAGCTTATAGCTGAATCCAACTGCAAAGTACTTGGGATCAATTCTTTTATAAAAATGCAAGGGAAGAATACACAAGAACCTTATGTCCTTGTAGAAGGGGAGAATCCACAAGAACCTTCCCTTCATCCTAGAGGGGAGAATCCACAAGAACCTTTACCTTCAGAGCAGATCAGTCCTGTACACATTGATGAGAAAAATTTGTTGTCAAAATGGTATCAAGATATTGTAAATTTCTTGATCAATTTTGAGTGTCTGGCATCATTCTCCAAAACCTAGTGTAAAACCCTAAAGTTAAAATTAGTCAAGTACTGCATTATTAATGCAAAATTATACTAGAAATACCCACTCAAAATTTTGTTATTTTGTTTAACAGAATCAGAAACTGAAGGAATCATTGATCAATTTCATACAAGATTTTGTGGGGTACATTATGCTTGGAGAGCAACAGCATACAAGATTCTGAGGGGAGGCTTTTATTGGCCCACATTGTTCTTACAAGAAGGGGCAAAGGTCAAAGGTTGTTTTCCATGCCAAATGTTTGCTGGTAAAAAAAAATTAGCAGCTCTTCCACTCGTTCCATCAATAGTTTCAGAACCTTTTCTCTCAATGGGGATTAGATTTTAATGGAGGGATTCACCCCACTTCAAGTAATCAACATAGATGGATCTTAAATGCAACAAATTACTTTACTAAATGGGTAGAATCCATTTAGTCATAAATGATACTGATGCAGTAGTAATTAAGTTTATTAAGGAAAATATCTTGTCTAGATTTGGTTGCCCAACTCAAATTGTTACTGATAATGCAACATCTTTTTCTAGTGTTAAATTGGTTGAATTTTACAAGAAATATCATATTTTGTTACATCATTCAACTCCATATTACCCTTAGGGTAATGGCCTTGCAGAATCATCAAATAAGACTCTGGTAAAGGTAATAAAAAAGACACTAGTTGATCATAAGAAGAGCTAGGATTCACATTTGATTTATGTAGCAGGGAAAACAAAATTACTCCAAAGAGATCAACTAGAAAATCTCCAATTCAATTAGTGTATGGTAAATATTCAATATTCCCTACCAATTTGGCCTTCCTCGTTTTAAAATTTCTATAGGATGCAATAGATAAACCTGATGATTTTTCTATAAGAATAAATCATATTATTGAACTTAATGAAAACAGAGATGAAGTTCAATACAAATTGCAAAAATATCAGAATAAGATGAAGGTCCTGTTTGACAGAAGAGACAGGGAAAGGGACTTTAAGGAAGGTGATCTAGTTCTAAGATGGGATGCTAGGAAAGAAGAGAAAGGAAAGCATGGCAAATTTGACAATTTATGGTTTGGACATTTAACAATTGTTTAAGTAAAGGGTAATAACACTTTTGTGCTGTAAAACCTTGAGGGGCTATATTCCACTTATCCTGTAAATTGAAGGTTTCTCAAATATTACATTCAATACTGAGAAGTTGAAATAGTTTTCATTGTAAATGCTCCAGTTTTCTTTTCCTTTCCAAGATGTCAATGTGATTTTTCTTACAGCAAAGACTCCATAGCCTGAGGAGAAGGTACATGGATCTGCAGGTTCTTTGCATTCTACAGGAGAAAGCAGTCCCCAGATGGAGCCAATGTTGTAGCATTTTTTGGTTTTGACAAGATAGAATATTTGAAAAAATGTTAAGTTAGGATATGGACATAACAATAGTGAATAAAATGCTAGTTGAAAAATATATCTTGATAATGATGTCCATATCAAAGAAAATGTTAGGTAGATGCTCTAAAAAATCAAGGCAAAAAGAAAATGTTAGGTTAGAAAGAAAATAAAACAAATAAACTCAGAAAGTGAGCAAGTCTAAAGTCCACTATTCTCTTTTGGAAAAATAATGGTTGTGTGCAGCTTGTCTAAATTCCACAACCCATGATAGTCAAACAATTTAACCTTGATTGCTTCATGCTTTAAATTTGATGTTATAGTTAGAGAATAAAGATCTTGCCAAACTATTTAATCTTGGCAGATCAGTAGTTAGGTGGAGAATAATAAGGTGCTCATTAGTTTAATCTGAGCCCTTGGATTGATATAAGGGTAGATTTAGATAATTTTCTTTTGTTAAATAAGAAGAAAGGAAAAAGGTTTGCTAGCTTAAATTCACCCATTAAGTGAAGAAAAAATGATAGGATAAGAAAAGTGTAAGTAGAGAAAGGTTGCAGCAGTTTGATTATTGATTGGACAAAATGTACATTTATCATGTTTTTTATGTCCATGATCCAATTACCCAAAGAAAATGAAGGTCTACAACATCAATTAATTAACCTCCCTAATCCTTACTCATTCATATATTTACTAAGTTCCCTTTCATACATTTATATTCACTCATTTTCCACAAGAAAAACCCTTTTTCTAAGGTCAGAACCCTTTTTACCTAGGAAAAGTAAAAATTCCATGTAAAAATATCTTTTTACACAAAAACCCATAAACATATCTTTACCCTAAGTAGAAATTCTTATATGAAAAGTCAAATCATTCATTAAAAAGCATTATACTTAGTTGCATTTCCCTTTCCGCTCATATTCCACATTAATACTAACTTAATGTATTAAAACCCCTAAAATTCCCTTTCCTGTATATATTAGCTCCTTTAATATAATAACTCGAAACCTTAGTTTATTTAAAAACTATATATTTTCTTAAAATATCGCATCGCAAATGTTCGCGGATCGCAACTTTTCATATGAATTCACCTTTCCTCAATTGCGATATGCAATATGTCATAGACCCGGACCCGAGGCTAATATATATATAATTCATATTCACATCACATTAACCCATCATCGCAAACCTCATCCGATGTATATAACTCCCACCACTGTGATTTCTGATAACCGATGGGAATCCAAACCCAACCAAATATATATCATATTTCATAGCCATATTGCATCTGGCCCCTATTGCATTCATGGAAAATTTTAAGAACCCCCCCTAAATTTACATATATAATAAATGGGTGAATCTCCATGGTGTATAGGAAAAATGGAAGGCGATTTTATCAACAATATAATATGTATATATATTTTTTGGCGAATCTCTCACCAGGCATGACAAATATTTTATTCAATTATAAAATCTTGCTTATTGAATACACAAATGAAATCATTACATTTCTTTAAAATATATTTTGAAATCAAAATTACTGAAATTACATATCGATAACCTAGTGGGTGTAGGATAAAATTCACCCGTGTCATTCACAGAAAGCATGAGAAAAAACGTAATACTGTATATAAAACCAAGAAAAATTCAAATTCATCACTTCTAGGGATCTGGTAACCACCCTGCCAATACACAAGTATGTTCCTATTTGTAGTTAGAAAAATTACCCAAACTACAATCTGTTTACTCCAGCCTATGTTGGAAAGTTATAGAAGGATGACTAGTGCAATCAATCCATTCCTTTTAGCCCTGGATTTGTTTCAGTTTAAAACAAAAGTATACAAACCAATGTCTATGCTTTAACCATTCACCTTAAGATGTTTTTACAATATAATTTCCTAAGTCTATTTAATATCTTCATTATCATAAAAACCAACCTATATCCATCTTAACTCCACATCTACCACTCTTAGGGGGATGAAATCTATTTATCCCTCTGAGCACTTGGTAGACCCAGAATTAAGATGGATCTAAGATGATAGAATTTCCCCTTTAAATAGTCTATGCTCACATGAATACCATGGTATTACCATGGGTCAATACCATGGGTTATCATAAACATGGAGCTTAAAATTACTATTAGTAATTTATAAAAATTAATAAAATTAATAGTTGATTTTATTTTATTTTATTTTTTAACCAAGCTAAAATGTTTAACATACATTAAATTACAACATCCATTTTTACTCTTGATCCACTAAGCCCAAAGAGGGATCAAATATTTTTTCACTCTATGCTAGTTTTCATATCACGATATTTGATACCTCTTGGGGGTTAGTAGATCCAGAGTAAAGATGGATCTATGTTCGTTTAATTCCCCATTTAAATAGGCTACATTCCAGGTGAATACCATGGGTCAATACCATGTGCCATTTTTATTTTTATTAATACTAATATTAGGGTTAATAATGTTTTTTTGCATGGTATTAATAATAATCTACACCATGGTATTTATCCCATAGTATTTTGCCCATAGGTTTCACCTAAATATAACGCAAATTTTTTATTTGTTTACCATACCTCTCGTTTATTTATATTTTTATTAATTTACCATACCTCTTTTACAAATATGGTATTTGGCCCATAGGATTCACTTAAATAAAACTTTTTTTTTGAGCCTTCATAAATAGAACGAGGGTTGAGGTTTTATTTATTTACCATACGTCTAGTTTATTTATATTTTTATTTATTTACCATAGCTTTTGAGTAAGTATAAAAAGACGTTTTATTCATTTACCATACCTCCACTTTACTTATATTATTATTTGTTTACACCCTTGCATGTATATAAGGTTACTTATGGAGTAAATATAAAAAATGTTTTATTTATTTACCATACCTCTCATTTAGTTATATTTTTATTAATTTACCATACCTATTTTATAAATATGGTATTTGGCCCATAGGATTCACTTAAATAAAACCTATTCTTGAATATTAGGTGAATGGGTTGTAACTCCTAATTTCAAGGGCTAAATTTACCTTTTTTACCCTCTCTTAAAATAAGGTGGGCTATTTGAGGTGATTTGTAAAAATGTACTATGACACAAATATTCGCCCACTAAAAATTTAAAACCCCTTAATTTCGCCAAAGGGCAAACATTCACCCCTAAAATTTTCCATGATTGCATTTCTTTTTGATGTGCCTACCCAGGCAGAACGTCGATTGCGATATGCAATATTATCCCGAATCTAATGCCATTATCCACCCGCATATATAAAATTTCAAGTCCGCCATATTCATTTTTGCAAAGAATTTCTTTGTTAAATCCTTTTTTATGATTTAAACGAAAACATAACTAAACCTTTGTTTAAACATAAAAACACCGCTAATATGGGTTTTTAAACCATAATTAATCCATTCCCGCCATAATCAATCGCTTCGTACTCTTTCTCTTGCTCCACCACTATTCACCTTTGCTTGATAGTTTAAAGGTTAACTACTTTTCCATTAAACGCATAAAAAGCCATTTTTGCTCTATTTTGCCTATTTTACACAATGCAGCCTCCATAATGCCTCTGCAACCATTAAAGCCATGGTTTGCCTTCCAATATACCATGGACTCCTTCCAGTATCCTTTAAAGCTCAACAAAGTCCTAAACGACCTCCTCTGTCACCATGTTTCCCTTAATAATTTCATGTGTTTTGCAGGTAACGGTTTATGTTCCAGGCTTACAAAGAAAAAGCCTATGTAATGTTGGAAGACACAATATGAAGATTTATTGTTGAAAAACACAGTAAAACTTGAAATGCACAGTCAAATCTACTCAATAGGGTCAAAAGAGAGTTATAGAGTTTAATGAAGTCAGATGAAAGATCAAAATGAAGAAAACAACCAACGAAGAGGATACAAACAACAAAGCAACATAAATGGAAACTATCAAACAAACGAAGCCAAAACAACCTGAAAAAAGGGGATAGCGAGAAGCAATTCAAGAGATGCCCCTATCTTTTTGCATGAAGATATTTTCCTTTCCTTGAATAAATATTAAACAGTTTTAAGATATTTTTAGTTTTATTATTGTATAAATAACTCTCTTCTCGAGATGTTATGGGTTCGAAGTTCATGGTTTATTGCTCACTGCTTGTTAAGTCATGACTGTTCATTCCATTTTGAACCTGGTTGCACCTTTGAAGGAAGCTTTGGTAGGCACTTGATGTACTTAGTTTTTTTGGAACCTTAATACAAAGCAAAGGATTCTGAATCTGGTTTTACACAGTTTTGTGTTATCCTATAAGTTTTTCCAGTTTTCAATCATCATGTTTTTCTTCATATGCTAATGACTTATAGAGATATCTAGGTAGGAACAATTAGAGTTTCAATTGATTCCTATAATCTCCTTAAGTGATCATCTATTAAGATAATGTTTTGATGCAACTGTCTATGTAGCTAATCCCCTCTAATCAATAAATCATCAGCATCTCGTGTAAACATTAAGTATAACACCTTGAAACTTTAGAATGTAGTTTAGAAGGTTTTCTAACTTATGATTGTTCTATTTTACAATCTGGAAACTGTGATAATCATATTTTTTGTTGTCTTCTACTCACCACTATTTTTTATCTATATCACTATGTAATGATTTATAGCAGCCCTTTCCTGAAGTATTAATATAACCCAAAGGATTAATTACTTTAATTCTACATCTGTCTTCATTCATTGGTCTTCTAGAGTTAAAACGAAAAACCCCCAAAACAATTATTTAAGATGCTCTGGCATTGGTAGCCTGACCTACTACTATCTCAGAGATACAACATCAAACTAGCACCGTTGCCGCGGATTCCAATTTCATTTAAGTTTCCGTTGGGACAACGATATTCATTCTTTCTTATCATTTAAAGGTGATTAAAGGGTTTATAAAGGTTAAAATCATTCACCTAGGCGACTCCACTCCCAAGCTGGCACCATATAAACATACTAGATCTCGTTAAACCTTTGTCAAATCCTGAAAGGCTTCTGAGAAAAGCCAGTTCTAAAAGGCAAAACCAACCATCTTCTTCTTCCTCTTCGGTCCTACAGTCTGAAGAATTAGAATCATTTGACCCCTATAGTAATATCCCAGTTGATCATGATTACTCCCATTTGTCACCTAGAATTGCTGAACTTCTAGATAAAGGAGTTGATTTTAAGTCAGAATCCCTTATTCTTCATTCATTATAATCTCATCCAATACCCACACTACCATCAGGATCACCTAAATTGAATCTGAGTTGGGTGTTAATCTACCAAAATATAAACCCACATATTTCATATCCCCTACCACTTATCATTTTCCTTCCATTTTTGACCAACCTGAAGCTTCTTCTTCCAAATAATCTAAGGAGACCTTTTCTATATATTCCAATTTGTAGAAAATTTGAATAATATGACACTTATTCATAGAGATTATCCTAATTATACACTATTTGCAGAATCATGCATAATACATAACCTCCTCTACGTTGATCATTAATTTTGCGGAATTAAGAAACAACCGCATGCGCACATTGAAACATCAATCACACATATCAACACAGTATATCATGGGGAAAGCATACAGCTGAAAACCCCCAACTATCTGTATATTATATTGATTGATAACATGTAACAATACATAGTACAATACTCCTCACAAGTACTCAGCAATATCTCCACCTATTATACACAAACTAGCTCAGATTTGAATCAATCACTGGCTCAAATCTCCTCCGCTGCTTGCCTGCCTCCTCTGCGTAATCCTGCATGAGAATAGAATGAGAATGGCTGATCCAAACTCGTATTTCCCTTGTGTAACACTATGCAATCCTCATTGGAAATCTCAATCCACTGATTGTACAAATCTCATGCACAACTATAGTCACAACTGACAGCTGTCTTGCCCTTTCACTCATCTCTAACACTTGTCTCCACTGAATTGTCCATGCACTGAGTTAACTGATGTATTCCTCAGTTGATTCATGAGTTAATAATTAGTGAATTAACTAATAACTAATTCACATCACTCATCACTAGTGTATTTGTTAGTTAGACTAAATACATCTAGTTCAACTAAGTCAAACTGAACACAACTCCATCAACTCCTCATTCAACTCCACCAAACTCAATCACTTGAGTTCTAATTGAAGTCCTTCATGCAATAGCTCAAGTAACCCATAAGAAAATCGTAATTTCTTCTGGCGTTGCATGTGCCACATCTGTAGCTCGAACTGAAGTGCTCCAAGAGAATAAGATAATGTTTATAGTCCAAATATTATTAAGAGCTAATAATATTCGGTTGTTCTATATTTAGACTGGCAGTCTAAAAATAGACTCTTCCCATATGTATAAAAATAGAGGTCCATCTATTTTTACCAACATGACCAGTCATCCATAAATATCATCCTGCAACTCATAGACCATGACCCATATGTATAAAAATAGACATAGTCTAAAAATAGACTTTGCGCCAAAAATAGCCTGCGGGCCCACTTAGTGAAGGCAACTTCTTTTCACTAAGCTCCATCATCTTGTTGCATTTTCAACACTCCCTCTCAACAAGATATGGATTATTTGCAATCCCTATCATGTCTCTGTGGTATTTGAATTTGCTCCTGGTGAGCGCCTTCGTCAAGATATTAGCATCCTGATCCTCCGTGGGAATATATGAAAGTAACATGATTCTCCACTGCACACAATCTCTGATATGATAGTACGTGATGTCATCGGTGAAGCCACATAGCTTCACCTCATCCTCCTGTCTGTACCAATCTCTAGATTGTGGTACATCGGGTCATGTATTGACCAGATACATAAGCGACCCCACCAACTGTCGATAAATAGTGGCATCCACTACCTCCGCTGAAGTAGCATCCTCAATGAATCTGTTGAGTAACGCAGTCTTCACATCCATTTGATGGATGTGCCACCCCATCTGCTTCCTGCTGCACTTTCGCCCTCTGATGGTTGGCGTTGCATGAGTGGTCTCTTCCACTCCATGAACTTCATCTTGTGGCTGATCCACATCCTGAAGCTCATCCTTAGGAACTAATAGCTCCTCATCTGCATGCAAGTATGGCTCCCTCTCAAACAAACACTTCATGGCTTTCTCCTCCTGAAATTTGATATCCCGTCGTACAACAGTCTTGCGACTGTCTGGAAAATACACACGATAGTTGTGGGGCATATCAGTGTACCCCACAAATATCCCAACCTCTACGGTTGGTTCCAGCTTCTTCCTGACATCCTTTGTCACATGCATGTAAACATGAGAACCAAAAATCCTCAAATGGGAAATATCAAGCCTCTTACCAGAATAAGCCTCCTCGGGTTTACTCATGCCAAGTATCTTGTGAGGACAATGGTTCTACACATATACGGCAATATTGCATGCCTTTGCCCACAAGTGAAGGGGTAGGCCCTGATCATGCAACATCGCCCGTGCAGCACCCACGATCGTTTTGTTCTTCCGCTCAGCAACCCCGTTCTACTATGGGTTATTGTTATAGACATTTTTGGGCACTGCAACCCCAATCATAAATGTCCATAAACTAAGGGCTCCTAAGTCCCTAAAAGTTTTGTTTCACAACAAGCTCAGCTGATTACATCATCTCCCAGAAGCTCTCCACTAAAAACTGCTCATAAATGGTCAAAACTGGACCATACTGAATACCTAGTGTAGAGGGTGCGATGCATATCACCTTCCCAGTGTAAAGGGTGCGATGCATACTGAATGGCCCCTCTGTAGGGTGCAATGGTCGGGAATGGACAAATGGTAGGGACAATTTGCGAGGTGGAAGATCATGGAATCTTCCAGAAGCTTCCCCTCTGACACTTGCCTCTTTGTTTTCAACCAGAGATGAGTAAGAGATCATCAGTCTCCAAGTGGAATCAATAACTATCAGAGAGAGGACACTAATCAAGACTCCAGAAGATGACTCACCTCCCTACAATCATCTATATATGGATCCCTCATCACAGAGATCCAGAGGTTGGAATCTTGTATCTTGTAAAGAAGTGTTGTTGGTTTCCTGGTGTAACATCATAGTGTTGGGTGATCTAAGCTTTACATGAGGTGAAGAAAGGGCTTTCTTGCTGGAGGATGATGCTGGGTCAGAACAATTGGTTGTAATCCTCTTGCTATTCTTGATCTTAATAAATCTATTCAAGTTTTCCTCCATATTATTGTATGTTTGATTATATATGCATTTGTATGGTTAACACATATCTGGTCCTATGTTATTTATGAATATAGATCTATGTTGTTCGATAGTAGTATGCTGCTTTGATTCCATAGGTGCTCTTTGAAGCTGGGTAGACGAAGAAGAAGCGGCAAATATCTATCAGGAAGGAGAGGAATCAAGTAAGGGAACCAAGCGCAAGACTAAGGTTGGTTTCCTTTGTTCCACTCTTATCTATTTTCATAAAGGCAAGCGAAAGTAGACTTTACTTGTTTGTTTCTAAGATAGCTACCATTCTTAGTGGGAATAGCAGCTCCGAGTGGACACTATTCCTGGTAACAGTTATGGGGAGCTATGAGCTCTCTTCAAATCCCTTCTACGTTGCAGAAGTCCTTGAACTTGCCAGAGATGAATTCACCACCATTTTCGCTCCTAAGATCCTTCACCTTCTTCCTCGATTCCTTCTCAAATAGTGCTTTAAACTCACAGAACTTTGGGTATGTCTTTCTCTTCTTCTGCGTGAAGAAGATCCAACACTTTCGAGAGAAATCATCAACAAAGATCACATAGTGCCTGTGCTTTGCTGTCGAAGCTACTGAGAAAGGTCCACACACGTCTGTGTGAATTCTCTCAAGGATCATCGTGGCACGACTATCCTTCTCGTGAAAGGTGGCTTTCACAAATTTTCCCAAAGCACACCCCTTGCACTGATCTGACTGCACAAGAGTGCCTTTATGAAGCCCAGTAGAAATATGTTGTAGTATCTTCAAGGCTCCACGGTGAAGGTGGCCCAATCTCCGATGCAACAACTTGCCATCATTTCGGCTCACCACTACTTTTTCCTTGCATGCCATTGCTACGCAACCATCTACATGCAACTGATAAAGGTTCTTGACTCAAACCCCTATCTTCCAGGTTTCTCCAGTTGTCTTACTGCGTAGGAAAGCCTTTCCCTCGCTGAAAACAACATCATATGCCTTGTCTTCTAACATCGCCATAGAGATAAGATTCTTCTTCAATCCTAGAACATGCATCACTTCCTTCAATACAAAGGGTTTACTAGACTCCCTCTCAAAGGAAATGGTACCGATACCGATCACACTATATCTACCATCATCCCCCATCTCGATGTGCACTCCAAGATCTTTCTCATCTAGATCATAAAACAAATCTCGATCTCTTGTCATGTGAAAAGACGCACCACTGTCCAAGAACCATACCGATCCCATCAAACTTGATACCAAGCATGTGATCAGTGAAAAATCTAGCTCAAACTACAAGGCTAAGGCCTCTCTTGCTGCAGATCCAGCAGCTTGCTTATTTTTCTTCTTCTGCGGACAATTTGTGGCATAGTGTCCGTGCTGGTGACAATGAAAGCACTTCACCTTGGACATGTCTTGCTTCTTGCCTTTCACGCCGGAATGAGAAGCTTTCTTGTTCTTCCCCTTCTTTGCTTTGGCAGCCAAAGTACAATTTTCTTCATCATATGCCTTTGATGAAGATCCGTCGCTGGTATTCCGCCTGATCTCCTCTTGCACAAGATCCGACCAAAGTGTCTCCCATCGTGGCAATTTCTCCCAACCATTGATAGAGTCCTGATAGGAATGCCAACTCTTTGGAATACCAAGGAGAGCCAAGCTCACCAAGTCCTCATCATCGACAGTCACCCCACACTTCCCAGCTCATCCCGACATTGGGCCAACTTCGTGAGATACTTGGGCATACTATTGCCTTTTTCACGCTTTATGTTTCTGAGTTTATCCTTGAGCGCCAACTTCCTCTAGTCGTTCTTGCTTTGGAATAGATCTGTCAATGCTTTCCACATCAAGTATGGAGAAGCCTTTCTATGGAGGCTGGACACAATGTGATCCCTCACGCCCTCCAATAGAATCCTTTGACACTTTGCTGTCTTCTTTTGCCAATCCTCGACTTGAGCAGCATCAGTAGGTTTTGGGACATCCGCATCTATGAACTCCTTCAACCCATTATCATCTAACACTGCCTCCATCCTGTCCTTCCATGCAATATAGTTTGATCTTCCCTCAAGGGAATAAAGACATTTCAACTTTGACATCAAGAAAACAGTGTTGCAAATTCGAATTCCACCAGCTCAAAACTCAACCGCTTCTGATCTAAAATTCGTGAGAACGAAGTATTTCTCATACAGAGATCAACTGTATGGGCATTCACCAAATATCTCACCTTCCAAAAGAAGGATGAATCCAGAGGCTACCTAGCCCGATTACAGACTTTGCCTAAAGAAATAAAATGTAAACACTTTCTGAATAATAGATCCGATGATCAACTACGCTATGATATCATGTAGAACCTGTTCTACAAATCAGAGAACTCTGATACCATGTAGAAATTTTGAATAATATGACACTTGTTCACAGAGATTATCCTGATTATACACTATTTGCGAAATCATGCATAATACATAACCTCCTCTACGTTGATCATCAATTTTTGGAAATTAAGAAACAATCGCATGTGCACATTGAAACATCAATCACACATATCAACACAGTATATCACAGGGAAAGCATACATCTGAAAACCCCCAACTATATGTATATTATATTGATTGAGAACATGTAACAATACATAGTACAATACTCCTCGCAAGTACTCAGCACTATCTCCACCTGTTACACACAAACTAGCTCAGATTTGAATCAATCACTGGCTCAAATCTCCTTCGTTGCTTGCCTACCTCCACTGCGCAATCCTGCATGAGAATAGATGAGAATGGCTGAACCAAACTCGTATTTCCCTTGTGTAACACTATGCAATCCTCATTGGCAATACTCAATCCATTGATTGTGCAAATCACATGCACAACTATAGTCACAACTGACAACTGTCTTGCCCTTTGACTCACCTCTAACACTTGTCTCCATTGAACTGTCCATGCACTGAGTTAACTAATGTATTATTTAGTTGATTTATGAGTTAATAATTAGTGAATTAATTAATAATTAAT
>APFE031594488.1:13817-35525 GCA_000404065.3 Pinus taeda | reverse complement strand
CCTTCATGCAATAGCTCAAGTAACCCATAAGAAAAGTGTATTTCCTTTTGGCAGTTGCATGTGCCACATCTGTAGCTCGAACTGAAGTGCTCCAAGAGAGTAAGATAATGTTTATAGTCCAACTATTATTAAGAGCTAATAATATTCGATTGTTCTATATTTAGACTGGCAGTCTGAAAATAGACTCCGCCATATGTCTAAAAATAGAGGTCCATCTATTTTTACCAACATGACCAATCATCCACAAATAGCATCTTGCAACTCATAGACCATGATCTATATGTCTAAAAATAGACATAGTCTAAAAATAGACTTTGCACCAAAAATAGCCTGCGGGCCCACTTAGTGAAGGCGACCTCTTTTCACTAAGCTCCATCATCTTATTGCATTTTCAACACAATCCCCTCTTTGAAACAAAAGAAGGCATTCCTTTACAGATCCCTGTTATAGAAATTTTTGGGCACTGCACCCCAATCATAAATGTCCATAAACTGAGGGCTCCTAAGTCCCTAAAAGTGTTGCTTCACTACCTAAAGGAACAAGATCAACTGATTACTTCATCTCCCAGAAGTTGTCCATAGAAAACTGCTCATAAATGGTCAAAACTAGACCATACTGAATGCCCAGTGCAGAGTGTGTGATGCATATCACCTTCCCAGTGTAAAGGGTGTGATGCGTACTGGATGGGCCCTCTGTAGGGTGTGATGGGCGAGATTGGACAAATGGAAGAGACAGTTTGTGAGGTGGAAGATCATAAAATCTTCCAGAAACTTCCCCTCTGACACATGCCTCTCTAATTTCGACTAGGGATGAGTAAGGGATCATCAATCTCCGAGTGGAATCAAGAACTGTCAGAGAGAAGACACTAATCCAAATCCCAAAAGCTGACTCACCCCCCTACAATCATCTATATATGGATCCCTCATCACAGGGATCCAGAGGTTGGAATCTTGTATCTGGTAGAGAAGTGTTGTTGGTTTTCTGGTGTAACTTCATAGTGTTGGGTGATCTAGGCTTTACTTGAGGTGAAGAAGGGATTTCTTGCTGGAGGATGATGTTGGGTCAGAACAATTGGTTGTAATCCTCTTGCTATTCTTGATATTAATAAAGTTATTCAAGTTTTCCTCCACATTCGTGCATGTTTGATTGTATATGCATTTGTGTGGTTAATACATATCTGATCCTGTATTGTTTATGAATATAGATCTCTGTTCTTCGATAGTATTATGTTGCTTTGATTCCACAAGTGCTCTCTGAAGCTGTGTAGACAAAGAAGGAGTGGCAAGGATCTATCGAGAAGGAGAGGAATCGGGCAAGGAACCAAGCTCAAGACAAAGGTTGGTGTCCTCTGTTCCCCTCTTGTCTATTTTCATAAAGGAAAACGAAAGTAGTTTTAACTTGTTTGCTTCTAAGATAGCTACCAATCTTAGTGGGAATAGCAGCTCTAAGTGGACACTATTCCCGGTAACAGTCCCAAAGATAGTTCTTAGGACTCCTTTGAAGTCTTTCAGGAGATCTCCTCCTTCATCTCCTCCTTCACCTCCAACTAGTTCATCAACTCCTAAATCACCATCTTCTCCCTCTACTTCTTCTTCATCCTCTACATCCACACAAACACCTCATACTCCACCTGTACAACCTCATACACCTCAAGCACGTCATACACCACCTGCTGTCATGGCTTTCCGACCTATTGTATAGGCTAGATGTGCTGCCTTAGTCTTACCTAATAACCTTGATGCATTCCCACCTGGATACTTAAAATGCCTTCCCAAGGACAATGGAGAAACTGGTCCCTCAGGTGAGGACCATCTTCAAGCTTTCCTTTACTTTGAAGACAACATGAATATTGAGCAAGAAAATGTTTATATGAGATTGTTTGTATAGTCACTTAAGGGAAATGTGAGGATTTTTTTAGGCAATTACCAGCAGCTACCATTAGATATTGGGAAGATATTACTACCATATTTTAAAAAAATGGGGTGTTAAAAAGGATCCTCTTTACTTCCTCATAGAATTTGAAGAGCTAAAAAGGAACTTTGGTGAACCAGTAGCAGATTTTATCAAAATATTCAACAAACTCTATTACAAAATTCCTGCTGATTCTAATCCCCCTATAGTAGCCGCTAAGTCTAGACTTTCTAAAGCTTTTGATGATGACTTTGTTGTTATGCTACGAGAAAATTTAAATCTATTCAAGAAGCCTCTAATTCCTCTAAGACTAAATCAAAAGACTCAAAAATAAATGAAATAACATTTCTTCTTAGAAACCTATCAAATAGGATTTCAAATATTGAGACCCAACCTAGGACCATATAGCAAACAGTTACTAGGCCCCAAAACCAAAATCAAGGTCAGTATAAAAGAAACCAACCACTATAAATTCTTCAAAGACCTACCAATGATCAACAGGTTCCTACTCCTCTATTTATAGATGACCAACAACCTGATGATAATACTACGACAACTACTGAAGATATTAATAGTATAGATTCTTCTTCTTCCAATCAAACATCCATCATTCCTCTCTCACAACAGAATCAGGTTCATGAAGAACAAAAAGCTGCACAGGTCTCTAAATATCATGCTTTTTCTGAATTTTTAATTGTAGAATTAAACAAAAGGTATGATCTTAGGCCTAGGCCTGGTCCTAGGAGACCTCCAAAGGAAACTCCAATAATTGAACCATGTACCAAAACTGTTGAATCTCAAACAACTCTTATTCAGCCCTTAGATCAGTCAATTGATACTACTCAAACTGGTAAAAACATTTTGACTACATTTAATGTTGAAAAATAATTAGAGAGGGTTAAGACCCCAACTCCACTATCAGAACTTTCTAAAAACCCTGGTTACAAAAGCCAAGTGACAAAATGGATTCAAAATAGCTCAGTTGATGCAGAAGGTGATGCCATAATTCTACAGGATGAAAAAAAAGCAATAGTTTTTGGCCCTAGTTCAGACATGATCAATGAGATAGTGTCTGCTTTCTATGTAACTCTTAAAACAAATGAATCCATGTTATACAATTGTACGCCTGATTCAAGAGCATCACACAACCTTATGCCAAAATATATCATGGACCATTTGAAACTTGACATCACTAAATCCTACCATGACCTGTACACCTTTGATTCTAAAAGAGTGCCTTGTTTAGGATTGATCAAGGATTTAGTGGTTACCCTTGCCCAAATTTCAATGAAAAGTGTAGTGCTTGATATTGTTGTTACATATATCCCTCCCAAGTTTGGAATGCTCCTTTCTAGGTCTTGATGTGCCAAACTAGGGGGAACTATATAGATGGACATGTCATGTGATACTATTCCTGTTTATGGAGGAGAACAGATAAGATTATATAGAGAGGTAAGATTTATACATATTGTTTGTAAAACTGACCAACCAAGGAACCATCCAATTTATGTAATAAATCAAGACTTTGGTTGTTTTCAACTCACTTCAAAACAACAAAAAACTCAAGTCAAAATTGAAGAGGTGGCTGAAAGTTTTGAACCAAACCAAACTGATATTTGGAAACTGTTCTTTGATGGATCTTACATGAAAGATGGGGCAGAAGCTGGAGTAGTTTTAATTTCACCTGAAAAGGAAAATATAACCCAATCATGTAAATTAGACTTTGAAGTTACCAATAATGTTGTTGAATAGGAAGCTTTTTTTTAAGATTGAATTTAGCCAAAAGCTTAAAAGTTTAGAACTTAAGATTTTTTAAGGACTTTGAACTTATTGTTAAGAAAGGAAAGAATGTTTTCCAGACCAAGCACCCTAGACTTTGGTCCTACCGAAATGAGGTAAGGGATTCAGTTGAAAATATTTTTGATGCTTTTAATTTGACTCACATTCCCAGAGATCAGAACCTTCACGCAGATGCCTTAGCTATCTCTGCCAGCGCTTTTAAAATTCTAGATCATACTGATGTACTCTATCATATTCAAGTCAAATACAGGCCATCTATCCTAGATAACCTGAAACATTGGGAAATATTCGAAGATAATGAACCATTGAAATCATTTATGTAGGTAATAAATGATTTTTCATTTCTGCAAATTGATGATGAGAGAACTGAAACAAATGAAAATGCAGAAGGGAATGATACTTCAAATTTTAAATCCTAGATTGCTAACCATGACATTATTCAATTATCAAATAGTTTTATTCCAAAGGGACTCATTCCTTTAGAAAAAATATTCAATCAAAATGATGTTTTCCAAAACTTGTAGTCCATTTCTTCAGAAGATTACGTAGAAGAAATTAACGTTGGAACTGATAAAGATATTAAAAACATCAATTTGTGTGCATCTCTAGACCCAGAAATAAAAGCTAAGTATTTTAAATACTTCAAAATTATAAGGACGTTTTTCCTAGACTTACGCTGATTCAAATACCTGTGACACATCATTAATACAACACAAGATTCCTTTGAAGCCAGAAGCAAAACAGTATCAACAGAAGCTTAGAAGGATAAATCCAACTCTTCTACCAACTATAGAATGAGATATTAAGAAAATGTTAGATGCCCAGATCATCCTCCCTCTTAGATATTCGAATTGGGTTGCAAATCTAGTTCCTGTTAGAAAGAAAAATGGAGAAACAAGACTCTGCGTGGATTTTAGAAATCTGAACAAGGAACCATTAAAAGATAATTATCCTTTGCCCAAAATGGACCAGTTATTGCAAATGGTTTCACGAGCACAAATAATATCTATGCTTGATGGTTTTTCAGGTTATAATCAGGGGAACGTTGATACAACAGACAGAGAGAAAACAACTTTTACTACACCCTAGGGTACATTCATGTACACAAGGATGCCATTTGGCTTAACCAATGCTAGAGCAACATTTCAAAGAGATATGGACATCGCTTTCATGGGTCAGGTAAATAAATTTCTGGTTGTTTATCTTGATGACATAACTATTTTTTCTAAATCTAATCAGAAACATTTAAAGCACTTGATGAAGGTTTTTGACAGGTGAAGAATATTTGGAATATCCTTGAACCCAAAGAAGTCCTTGTTTGCTGTCAAAGAAGGAAAAATGTTGGGCCATATCATTTCAAAGGAGGGAGTAGTAATTGACCCCAAATGAGTATCTTCCATTGAATCATTGACCTTTCTTAGCAACAAGAAGGAGATTCAGGCTTTTCTAGGCAAGATTAATTTTTTAAGGAGTTTTATTCCAGATTATGCAGAGATTGTGAAAGACATAACTGACATGCTCTGAGAGGACCATGAAGTCAAATGGACTCCCACTTCTAAACATGCATTTGAACAAATAAAAAAGGCTATCTCTGAAGCTCCCACCTTAGTCAGCCCTGATTATACTAAGCCATTTAGTATTTTCTCTTTTGCCTCTGAAACAACCCTTGCTGCTGTTTTATTATAGAAAAATGAAGATTCCCATTACCAACCCATAGCCTTTTTCAGAAAGGTTATGAGAGATGTTGAGTTGAAGTATGACATCATTGAGAAGCAAGCCTATGCCCTTATTCAAGCCCTGAAATCATTCAAAATGTATGTCTCACACTCGCCTATTACTGCTTATGTCCCAAATAGTGTTGTCAAAATTGTCTTAACCCAACCAGACACCGCTGGGAAAAGAGGTAGATGGATCACTCAAATTCTGGAGTTTGATCTAACTATCAAGACTACCAAGCTAGTAAAAGGTTAAGGATTAGCTAAGCTTCTAGCTAAATCCAACTGCAAAGTACTTGGAATCAATTCTATTTTAGAAATACAAGGGACGAATACACACGAACTTTTCGTCCTTGCAGAAGGGGAGAATCCACAGGAACCTTCCCTTCATTCTAGAGGGGAGAATCCAAAAGATCCTTTACCTTCAGAGCAGATTAGTCCTATACACATTGATGAGAAATATTTGTTGTCAAAATGGTATCAATATATCATAAATTTCTTGATCAACTTTGAGTGTCTAGCATCGTTCTCCAAAACCCAGTGTAAAACCTTAAAGTTAAAATCAGTCAAGTACTTCATTATTAATGCAAATTTATACTGGAAAGACCCACTCAACATTTTGTTATTATGTTTAACATAATGAGAAACTAAAGGAATCATTGATCAGTTTCATATAGGATTCTGTGGGGGACATTATGCTTGGAGAGCAACATCATATAAGATTCTGAAGGGAGGATTTTATTGGCCTGCATTGTTCTTACAAGTAGGGGCAAAGGTCATAGGTTGTGTTCCATGCCAAATGTTTTCTGGTAAACAAAAATTAGCAACTCTTCCACTCGTTCCATCAATAGTTTCAGAACCTTTTTCTCAATGGGTATTAGATTTTATTGGAGAGATTCACCCCACTTCAAGTAATCAGCATAGATGGATCCTAACTGCAACAGATTACTTTACTAAATGGTTAGAAGCCATTCCAGTCATAAATTTTACTCATGTAGTAGTAATTAAGTTTATTGAGGAAAATATCTTGTCTAGATTTGGTTGCCCAACTCAAATTGTTACTGATAATGCAACATCTTTTTCTATTGTTAAATTGATTGACTTGCCAGAAATATCAGATTCTGTTACATCATTCAACTCCATATTACCCTCAGGGTAATGGCCTTGTAGAATCATCAAACAAAAGTTTGGTAAAGGTAATCAGAAAGACAGTACCTGATCATAAGAAGAGCTGGGATTCACATTTGATTTATGCAGCATGGGCAAACAGAATTACTCCAAAGAGATCAACTGGAAAATCTCCATTTCAATTAGTGTATGGTAAAGATGCAATCTTCCCTGCCAATTTGGCCTTCCCAATTTTAAAATTTCTGCAAGATGCAACAAATGAACCTGATGATTTTTCTAGAAGAATAAATCAGATTATTGAACTTAATCAGAACAGAGATGAATTTCAATACAAATTGCAGAAATATCAGAATAAGATGAAGGTCCGTTTTGATAGAAGAGCCAAGGAAAGGGACTTTAAGGAAGGTGATCCAGTTCTAAGATGGGATGCGAGGAGAGAAGAGAATGGAAAGCATCGCAAATTTGACAATTTATGGTTTTGACCTTTACCAATTGCTAAAGTAAAGGGTAACAACACTTTTGTGCTATAGAATATTGAGGGGCTATATTCCACTTATCCTGTAAGTTGAAGGTTTCTCAAACATTACATTCAGTACTAAGAAGTTGAAAAAGTTTTCATTGTAAATACTTCGATTTTATTTTCCTTTCCAAGATGTCAATGTGATTTTTCTTATAGCAAAGAATCCATAGCCGGAGGAGAAGGCACATGGATCTTCAGGTTCTCTGCATTCTACAAGAGAAAGCAGTCCCCATATGGAGCCAATGTTGTAGCATTTTTTGGTTTTGATAAGATAGAATATTAAAAAAATGTTAAGTTGGAATATGGACATAACAATAGTGAATAAAATGCTAGTTGAAAGATAAATCTTGATAATGATGTCCATATAAAGGAAAATGTTATGTAGATGCTCTAAAAAATCAAGGCAAAAAGAAAATGTTAGGTTAGAAAGAAAATAAAACAAATAAACTGTGAAAGTGAGCAAGTCTAAATGCCACTATTTTTTTTCTGCAAAATAATGATTGTGTGTAGCTTATCTAAATGCCACTACCCATGACAGTCAAACAGTTTAACCTTGACTTGTTCATGCTTTAAATTTGATGTTATAGTTATAGAATAAAGATCTGGCCAAACTGTTTAATCTTGGTAGATCAGTAGTTAGGTAGAGAATAATAAGGTGCTCATCAATTTAATCTGGGCCCTTGGATTGATATAAGGGTAGATTTAGATAGTTTTCTTTTGTTAAATAAGAAGAAAGGAAAAGGGTTTTCTAGCTTAAATGCACCCATTAATTGAAGAAAAAATGATAGGATAAACAAAGGGTAAGTAGAGAAAGGTTGTAGTAGTTTGATTATTGATTGGACAAAATGTACATTTATCATGTTTTTTGTGTCCATGATCCAATTACCCAAAGCAAATGAAGGTTTACAACATCAATTAATTAACCTCCCTCATCCTTATTCGTTGATATATTTACTAATCTCCCCTTCATACATTCATATTCACTCATTTTCCAAAAAAAAACCCTTTTCCTATGTCAGAACCCTTTTTACCTAGGAAAAGTAAAAATTCCATGTAAAAATTCCTTTTTACACAAAAACCGATAAAAATATATTTACCCTAAGTATAAATCCTTATATGAAAAGTCAAATCATTCATTAAAAAACATTATACTTAGTCGCATTTCCCTTTCTGCTCATATTCCACATTAATACTAACTTAATGTATTAAAACCCCTAAAATTCCCTTTCCCGTATATATTATATCCTTTAATATAATAACCCGAAACCTTAGTTTTATTTAAAAACTATGTATTTTATTAAAATATCGCATTGCAAATGTTCACAGATCGCAACTTTTCATATGAATTCACCTTTCCTCAATTGCAATATGCGATATTATCCCAAACCCGATGCCATTATCTACCCGCATTTATAAAATTTCAAGTCCGCCATATTCATTTTTGCAAAGAATTTCTCTGTTAAGTCATTTTTTATGATTTAAATGGAAACATAACTAAACCTTTGTTTAAACATAAAAACACCGCTACTCTGGGTTTCTAAACCATAATTAGGCCATTCTCGCCATAATTAATCCCTCTGTACTCTTTCTTTCACTCCACCAATGTTCACCTTCGCCCGATAGTTTAAAGGTTAACTGTTTTTCCATTAAATGCATAAAAAGCCATTTTTTCTCTATTTTGCCTGTTTTACACAATGCAACCTCCATAATGCCTCTATGGCCATTAAAGCTATGGTTTACCTTCCAATATATCCTTCTAATATCCTTTAAAGCTTAGCAAAGCCCTGAACAACCTCCTCTTTCGCCATGTTTTTCTTAATAATTTCCTGTGTTTTGCAGGTAAAGGTTTCTATGACAAGCTTAAAAAGAAAAAGCCTGTGTAAAGTTGGAAGACACAATATGAAGATTTACTATTGAAAAACACATTAAACCCTGAAATGCACAGTCAAATCTACTCAACAAGGTCAAAATACAGTTACATGGTTTAAAGAAGTCAGATGAAAGATCAAAATGAAGAAAACAACCAGCAAAGAGGATACAAGCAACAAAGCATCATAAATAGCAAAATATCAAACAAATGAAGCCAGCACAACCTGAAAAAAAGGGGATAGTGAGAAGCAGTTTCAGAGCTACCCCTATCTTCTTGCATGAAGATCTTTTCCTTTCCTTGAATAAATCTTAAACAGTTTTAAGATATTTTTAGTTTTATTATTGTATAAATAACTCTCTTCTCGAGATGTTATGGGTTCGAAGTTCATGGTTTATTTCTCGCTGCTTGTTAAGTCGTGATTGTTCATTCCATTTTGAACCTGGTTGCATCTTTGAAGGAAGCTTTTGTAGAAACTTGATGTACTTAGTTTTTCTGGAACCTTAATACAAAGTAGAGGATTCTAAATCTAGCTTTACACAATTTTGTGTTATCCTGTAAGTTTTTCCAGTTTTCAATCATCATGTTTTTCTTCATATGCTTATGACTTATAGAGATATCTAGGTAGAAACAATTAGAGTTTAAATTGATTCCTATAATCTCTTGAAGTGATCATCTATTAAGAGAATGGATTAATGCAACTATCTGTGTAGCTAATCCCCTCTAATCAATAAATCATCAACATCTTGTGTAAGCATTAAGTATACTGCCTTGAACCTTTGGAACGTAGTTTAGAAGTTTTTCCAACTTATGGTTGTTCTGTTTTACAATATGGAAACTGTGATAATCATATTTTTTGTTGTCTTCTACTCACCACTATTTTTTATCTATATCATTGTGTAATGCTTTATAGCAACCCTTTGCTGAAGTATTAATATAACCCAAAGGATTAATTACTTCAATTCTACATCTGTCTTCATTCATTGGTCTTCCAAAATTAAAACCAAAAACCCCCAAAACAATTATTTTAGATGCTCTATCATTGGTAGCCTGAACTGCTACTATCTAAAAGGTACAATAATGACAAGGACCAATCCCCGGTGTTTGCGAATTACCTCACGAGAGGAGGACCAATGCCATTGAGACCGGAGGCACAAGCAGGACTGAGCACATCATCTGCATTATGGTATGCGATTTGTCAGATAGGAGGAAAGCATGCTACAAATAACTGCCATTTATTATAGAAGTACACACAGAATTCACAACAGTTGTTCTGTAACTTCTGTAGATCAGTGGGACATGATGAGTGCAGCTATAGAAGTTATGAGTTGACGATGGATCAGACCCTTACCTATAGGGTTCAAGCCGAAATGCAGCCCCTTGAAAAGAGCGTAGTGATGGTGCGAACTGAATTTTAGGGGCGCGGATGAGGCCGAGGTGGAGGGGGATCAAGAAGAGGTCACTGAAAGCTGATATATTACAATTGTAGAGGGCTAGGGCACTATGCCCACGATTGTATGAATCCAACGCAACCACATGATTGTATTGTACATTGTTTGATCATGAAATGGAGGATTGTCCCACACTAATAGCAAGGTTGCATTATAAGGGAGCACTCCAACCTCCCCCGACTAAGAACCTGCAAATGATGAGGTCTGAGCCGCTCGAGGAAGACCCTAATGTAAATATCGTGCTCCGGAGTGGAATTACAATAGGTGATGACAAAGGCAACCAACATAAAGAAAGTACTTGGGTTCGCAAGGCTCCAATGAAGGAACCAAAATTTGATTTGGAGCACGCTAAGGAGACCTTCATGGAAGATAAGATGGGCTTTGCAGATGCCTCCACTTCAGGAAGTAAAGACAAACTAGAGTCGGAAATGAACCTATCAATGATCACTATGTTCTTGGAGACATGCATGAGGCTGTTGCGTGACAGCAAGGTTGTAAAGGGATGCAAGAATTCATAAATAGATGTGCTAGGACCACGCAAGGAGAACCGTGCATAGTCTGGAATCTCATAAAGCACACAACGCGAATGGGAAGGGAGATGAGATTGACCGCGTAGATTAGGTAATATGAGATGGACAAGGTAATTATGGTTCTAGGATTGGACGTGAATGTCCTACCGAAGCAGACATGGGAGCACATGGGAAGGCCTACACTGTAATGGTCTCCTATCCAACTACAAATGGCGAACCAGCAAAATATCCTACCTATGGGGAGATTGTGGGGAATCACAGTAGAGATTGAAGGAGCAAGCGTGCTACCATATTTCGAGGTGATAGAGATTGTTGATGACAGCAATCCCTATCCCATGTTATTGGGAATAGATTGGGCCATTGACATGAATGGAGTGATAAATCTAAAGAAGCGCAAGATGATTTTTGAGAAGAAGTCTTTGCGCGTAGTGGTACCTCTAGACCCTACAGAAGTATCGTGCTACATAGAGCCAGTGCGTGACTACGACAGCGACGATGATTTGGACTGCATCTACAATATAACCACATGGGAGCAAGACTGGGAAAATACAATCACAAATGGCTGAATCTCATGGGAGTGCGAAAGCTCCTGTACATCAAATTCTAACGAGGAGATAGAACAATGGGAGAATCGGTTACATGAGGTAACCACGCTCAACTGTAACATGATGACGAGGTCGTTGCGCTACGTAGCAATAGAGGTAAGAGATCTACCTACTTATGATGGTTTAAGTGAGGTGGATGACTTTTTGAACAGATTTGAAAGAGAAGTGCCAGAACAACAATGCTTCGATGCTCTGAAATGGGTACTTCGCACTACACCCGTGAGGTGGTGGGTTATGCGCCAAAGAAGTTTTGAGGACTGGCACGAATGCAGGAGGATGATGCGCATGTGGTTTTCGAAGCCTTTGAGGTGATTAACGAACAAGATTGTCAGATGAAATAGCCCGCGCACCCACCTATCCAGGTGGATACAGGAATATAGTGTGAAACCTGTGCAAATGCACATAGTCTTCGCGAGGAGACACGATCAGTAAGTAGGTGTGGGCATGGCAATATCATGAATGACCCCTCCAGTTGGAACCACGGAGTATGGAAAGACTAGGTGCGAAGAAGGATATCCATGCAGAAGCCTTTAACCAAGTATGCGAAGCGCTAAACAAGATCCACAATGCAAAGCAGACCGACTGGGACCTCTGCATACCAATGGCTCTATGGGCTTATAGGATTGTGTGCAAGAACCTGACGGCATAGGAATCCCTGAGGTTGGAGTATGAAGCGAACATTGTAATCCCCATGGAGCATGAAATGCCTAGTCCGTGCATGGAAAAGCATTGGTAGATATGACGGTTCATGGAGCCTTGAAAGAAGGGATTGCACAGCCGAAGGAAGCAGAAGGCTTGGAACTTGAGGAAGAAATTAAATACGGCAATATTAGGCTCCAAGAACTTGAGAAAGGAGGCACGATTAAGGAAGAAAAGCACTATGATAGAAGTAAAAGTCAAGAAGCTAGAGGATGAAATAAGGGAAGATTTCCTTGATAAAAAGACCATGGTGATAAAATAAGGTGCGCATGATCACACTGACAAGTTTGAGTACTATTGCCACAAATTGATTAGTCTGATGCCTTAGGTTGGACTACATATTACTAAGTGAATTAACCAGGGTGGTGCACTGCAGATGAAAAGGTACGCGACTCCACCAGTAACTATAAAAGGTGGGTATTTCGCAGGAAGAATGATGGATGACAGGAGGAAACCATATACAAGTAGCGTGACCACCTGAATAGTGGAGGGAAGTACAATATTAGTGCTCCAGGCAGTTGAAAGGAAGCGTGGAACTATAAATTATTCCACCTAGGAGCTGCGTGATGTTGGAGCTATGCACAAAAGAAAAGAGTCACAAGGTCTGCGACCACACTTGGGGGGTTGAACTGCTACATGGATTGGCCAAAAAGTGACCGTTGAATTCACTATTCACGATGTGATGCTCGACTTGAGACCAAATGGAGAGGGCGGCAGGCATTTAAGACACAATTTATGGGAAAGATTTCGGAAAATCTACTACCAAGAGAGCATCAATGAACCAGATTTGGGGGGAATGGTCGAATTAAAATTTGAAAAGTGCTATAAATTACAAGGGGCTACCCAGCAAACAACACTTGGTCATTTGCGAATAGAGCTATTGAGTAGAGCCCTGTTTGTGTTGTGTCAAGCGTTGATTGAGCCCCTCAGTTCACAAGTGATAGATTTCTAGACGAACACGATGGAAACAGCTGAGGAAGTTATGGAAATAACAAAAATGATCGCTAAAGAGGTCGTGTAGGCCCTAACTAGGGAAGATGCTCCAGAAGGCACCGAGATTGTGGCAGAAATCCTAAAATCACAGCGTACGACAAGACCAAAGAAGGACAAACAACCGATGGTTCTCATATGTGTGTCCCCGGAAAACCTGTTGGGCACCAAGCTGTTGATGGAAGACAAGGGGAAGCCATCACCATAGAGACCGATGACGAAGAAGAAGACCTGGAGGATCTTGTCATTGAAGAGGATGAAAACGAAGGAATGGAGAAGGAAACTAAGCCTGCACACCCCCCGACGAAGCTTCCCGCCTATGTCCCCCCACAGAAAGGGAAGGCTAAAGTGCCCAAGGACCTTGACGAGACTAAGAGCTTGTTCCAGAGCCCGCTCCTCCCAGATGACATTATTTTGAGGGCACACGCCTGGGACGGGTGCCAAGCTTAAAATTTGAAGATTGGGACCTCTCTGACCATGAGAAGTTCCCTCACACCTTATGAAGGCAAAACAAAACATCATGTCAGGGGTTACAAAATTGAAGCCACGAAAGTGGTTGCGTGGAGTGAAAAAGGTCGGGCTACTTAACCTAATCTAGGGACCGCATTTCCACCGTGCCCCAATAACCATTTTCGTCATCAGGCAGCTGCTCTTCCTGGTGCATGATGGGTGCTTGTGGTTGGAGGAGCCCATCCCCATCATGGGAGACTTTATTCACCACATTTCCCGGCTTCCATGCAAAGGAGAGGACCTTACAGACATCTAGGAAGGGAAAAGTAGTGACTTGGCCATCCTGGATGCCATGAAGAAGAAAAACAAGCTGGAAAAGAAGAAAAGGGGTTATGCCATATCCAGCATCAACAATAAATCAATGAGAGTGGTGACCTAGATAATGGCTGGTAAGGTTATCCGCAAGTGTCGTGCAAACCAGGTACCTGTGCCGGTGGTAGCACTTGGTGAACAGTACGCAGAGGGGGTCCAGTTTAACTGGTTGGAGTTCCTCTGCAAATAATTCTTGGAGAATTGTCGTGAAGCTCAGGAATAGGGAAAAAATTTCCACTATGCATGGATTCTGCTGTCCATAGTGCTCGTGGGAGGGGAATTGCCAGAAGATAGTTAATTCCCCACAATTGACAAGGCTCTGCCAGAGGTCACAAAGTATGCTTCGCTCTGGGTCACAAAGGATGCCAATAGGATCCATGATAGTAAAATATTTTGGGTGTTCATGGAGATGAACCTTAGAATGGGGATCAATCGCAAGCCGTAGTTGTCACCTACTGTCTACAACAACCTACACAGTTTTGCAGAATTTAAAGTGGACATCCATAGCATATACATTAGAGCATGCAAGGACCAGACCAAACAATGTAGAAAGCTACCCTTTGTAGCCATAGATGATGTCATCTTTAACGTGCTGGGGACATGGCCACTAGAGTGGCTTGCCACAGACATCACAAAGATAGAAAATTCTGCGACACAAAGGAAGAAAGAAGAGGCTAAACTGCACATCGTGCAGTTGGAAGCAAAGAGAAGGAAGGAGGCAGCAGCGACAATAGTGTAGGAGGCAGCTGCGAAAGTGCATGAGGGCCAAAGATCGCCTTCGCATGGGCAGGAAGCAGAGGAATAAGAGGGAGGTGTGGATCCACAAACCACGTCAATGCAGCTGAAGCACCAACACCTAACCGAGCGAACAGAGCTACACAAGAAGGTCAAGGCATCGAAGTTGTCTATTGACCCGATCACCCTAACCAAGGGTGATCTACATGACATCGATGAAATAGTGCACGATGTCACCTCCGAGGCCCTCCAAAATTTTATGCAAGGGAACCAGATTGTATTGGGGGTCCTCAGAGCGTAGCTGTAGGAGTTGCAGGTGCACCCTCCTCAGGCTAGTACCCTTTCGACCAACCTCGTAGTCGGGACAATGGTGGTAGAACAGATGGTGCACACTCAGGTAACAAATACCGCAGTGCTACCAGAAGGGGCCCTAGTGACCACAAATGAGGCTGATAGGCCTATAGTTAGTGCGTTGAAGGATCTTGGCATCAACATGGCTACACTCTCACAAGAGACCTTATACATTCTACAGGATGGGATAATTGCATAACTTTGGGCTAGGGAGAGCCGCACTCTGCAAGTCCTCAGTGAGTAGAAAATCAATATGGAATAGTTGAGTCTATAGCGCGATGAAGTGGTGTTGCATAATCGACAACTGATATAGGTAATAGATGAAGCTTGTCAAAGCATCCTGGAGCTGGCCTTCCTAGCAGACATACCAGCAGAGGCGCGTATGAACAGGTTAGCAACAGGGGTGTGTGAAGCATGAGAGGAAATGACAAAGGTTTAGCTGGAGTTGAACCTTCAAATCGCCGAGCTGTAGTTAAAGGCACAGTCTTCCACCCTGTAGGTTTTAACCCCGTATAGAAATTACCTACATACGAATTCTAAAAAACAAAAAATAAACAATGTGAGATCATAACACATAAAACACATATACATAGATTTTCCCCTGGATCCGAAAACTGGAACTACCAGCTTGATTTATCACTATTTTCCTTTCAATGTTACAATACATATTTATACATGATGAAGCATCCAATACCATGGATCGAAAAACCATCGCATCCAATACCATGGACCAAAAACCATTTCATCCAATACCATGGACTAAAAACCATCGTGTCCAAAAAACATGTGTGAAAATCATGCACCAAACAATAGGTGGGTCCGCCCAACCTAACATAGGGTCCAAAACCAAAATTTTCTAGGGCGCTACCCCGGACCCCATAAAGTGGGGTTACGGGTGCCCTTCAGACCCCCTATTAACTACGTGGAAAGAATATAACACAATCCAACACACCCCTTCGGAAGTCAGAGAACAATGCACTAGCGCTATTATAGTGGGACTAGACGAGATTGATAGTAGATATCATTTTTGGGATTCAACTGCATTAAGTAAGTAATTCACGTATGACCATTTCCATGAGAGGTAGTCGTAAGTGACTAATTTCTCATGATTTGAATAGTTCACTTAGCACTCATTGCATCGGGTGATGCTCACAGGGGTGAAGAAGTGGGATTGAAATTGGTGAAATAAATCACATAGCATCAATCATCACTTCCGAGGCTTGCACCCGGTAACCATTCCCAGGAGGTCACCCATCCCAGATCGCCTCTGGCTCAAGCGCGCTTAACTGTGGAGTTTTTCCCCACAATCAAGCCCACTTAGCTTGCTACCCCATTTGCAAAACCTTAGCAAGTATTGTGCCCTATGAACCATTCAAGTAGAGATCCCTTCACTATTTTTGAATTTAAGTATAGGGGGTTTGCGCAGTGCATTATATTAGATATCATTTTTGGGATTCAACTGCGTAAAGTAAGTCATTCACGTATGACCATTTCCATGAGAGGTAGTCGTAAGTGACTAATTTCTCATGATTTGAATAGTTCACTTAGCACTCATTGCATTGGGTGATGCTCACAAGGGTGAAGAAGTGGGATTGAAATTGGTGAAATAAATCACATAGCATCAATCATCACTTCTGGGGCTTGTACCCGGTAACCAGGACTTCCCAGGAGGTCACCCATCCCAGATCGCCTCTGGCTCAAGCGCGCTTAACTGTGGAGCTTTTCCCACAATCAAGCCCACTTAGCTTGCTACCCCATTTGCAAAACCTTAGCAAGTATTGTGCCTCATGAACCATTCAAGTAGAGATCCCTTCACTCTTTTTTGAATTTAAGTATAGGGGTTACATAGTGCATTATATTAGATATCATTTTTCTGGGATTCAACTGCGTTAAGTAAGTCATTCATGTATGACCATTTCCATGAGAGGTAGTCGTAAGTGACTAATTTCTCATGATTTGAATAGTTCACTTAGCACTCATTGCATCGGGTGATGCTCACAGGGGTGAAGTAAATCACATAGCGTTAATACAAATGTTCTAGTTTTTTTGTGATGTTTCTTGTCAGAAGAATATTGGTCAAGAACATATTGGTCAAGAACATGAGTTCTTCGGTTTGTGAAAAGCATGTGTCCTCATTTTATTTGTCTATTTTTTTCATGAATATGGGAGATGAGTGGATTTAGCTTATGCTTGTAGGGTGTTAATTAATATTGATTTCTATTTTTCATAAATGGTTACAATATGAAGAGAGGACCCAAGAAAACAAGCATACTCACCCTAAAACCAATCAATGATTATGTTAGAATGAGGTATCAATCCCTTCGTTGTCTCTATTAGCATAAGGATATGAAGACTCACTCTGTGAGGAGAGGGGAAGGCAAAGTATCAAGCACACACCCTACAAACATTCAACCATCATGTTTGTGGGAAACACTAGGCACTCCCTAAGGATCATGGCATATTGAAGTTTATATCATAATGTAGATCATGTTTTTAAACAAAACTAGAAATATATTTATATTTCATAAAATATGTGTTGGAGGGCACAACTTTTCAGTCTTTACAAATATTTCTTGTTTGTCTAGACTGATCAACACTGTAGTAAGAAACCAAATTCTAAATTGTGATCCAAAAGTATGCCTTGGAGTAGGCGTAGGGGCATTATAGTGTTCTAAAATATTTGGCATGTACATCCTCCAAAAAAACAACTAAAACCTCACATTTACAAAATGTGGTTTATAGGCAAGTTGAAGGCACTAGAGTTAAACTTAGAACCACATCCACTTTAAGGTTTTATTTTACTAGATGCACCCCCTTATTCGGAAAGAGGTATGCCTACTTATTGTTTTACCTATGGACATGAATAAATGATTTGGAGTGAAAGATTCCTAGCATATGATAAATCATTTTTATAATAGCTTGAAGTTTGAGGTGAGACAGAAGAGAGTCATTGATAAGGTGGCACAAAAAAAGGGTAGTCACCAATGATAATGAGATCTTGAATGTTTCTCTTCGTAACCAAAGAGAGACATTACATAAGCTTGTAGGCTTCTACTTAGTTGTTTGTGCCTATTCCTAGGCCCTATGAGAAGGGGCATTCTCATTAATCTTCAGGCTGATAGATCAACCCCTGACTCCTGCCACCCCTATAATATAAGTCAATTATATCAACCTTTGTGGGATAATGAATTATTTAAATAAAAGTATGTATGTTATAGAAATCATTCGAGATACATTATAATTAAACTTATAGCATTTAAAAAACATGTGAACCATTCATAAAATGGAGTATGGTTGGTTAGACATTTCTATTTTTAGGTTAAGAGAAAGGAGGTGAGGGAGGCAAGCAGGAACATAGTCACCCTACAATCAACCAACCATTAGTTGTAGAAAACATTATTATAAAAATTTGTCAAGCACTTGATTGTGTAAGATAACTAAAATGTAAAAAGCCATCAAAATGCCATGATTATGTCCACCAAACTCTTCAAAATTAACAAAAAGTAAAATTGTTTTTATTATTTATATAAGATAATAAAAACTTTTTAATAAATTCATCAAAAGTAATTACTCAAATTCGAGTCTTTCACATCTTATTTTATATAATAATGAAATAAATATTTAATGAATTATTATATATATATATATATATAGTAATGCTTAGCAGGACCATCTATTTTCTGTTTTATATATAAGGCAAATTTACACCACACAATTTTACTCGGTGGCCTCAACTTGCCCCAAGGGAGAAACCAAGTCTATTGGACATCGGTCAACATTGTATGTCATCCAAAAACATAACTTCTTCAGTCTTTCTAGTAAGGCTATGTTAGCTTCCTGCTGCAGCAGGTTATTCATTTTTCATGATTGGCATTTTACAGGCCAAATATGTCGTACTTTGCTTGTTGCAATGCTCCATATTTGTTTAGTAGTCTCCAAGTGAAGAAGGCTACTTCAAGTTCATCCAATTGCCTTCAAATTTTGTAAAGTTATCCCGGTATCACTATTTTTCAGTTAAAGGGAGGTCCAAACAGTTTAATCTTGGTCTCCCTAGGTTTAAATTTCCTGTTTTAGAATGTAGAGATTGTAAATCTGTCCAAACAGTTAATCTTGGCGATTCTTAATGGTTAGAGAAGCAAAGGAGCCAACAGCTTTAATCTGGGCTCGGAAAATAAGGGTAGTAGTAGAGGAAAGCATCCAAAAGAAAAATGAATGACGGGTTTGCAAGTCTAAGTGCACCCCCAAACAAAAGAAGAAAAAATGCTAGGTAAGTAGGTTGGGTAGGTAGTTCTGAGGTTGTTGAATTGTTGACCAGCTCCAGGTTTTCAGGTGTCATATCATGCAGGACAAAATCAGCAAGGATTTGTGTGCAAGAAACTCAAAAGAGGTATAACTGACTCCCCTTCCCTGTTCTCCCCAATCATTAACTAACCTCCCCGAAAGAGGTCAAGATCTGCTTGACACTTCTTAAGTTCCATCATCTTCATAGTACTGGCTTAAGTAAAGATCTGCTTTACTCAAAGTTGTTCCATATTTTCTCCTAAAGTATGGTCCTACCCCCTTGTAACAGCCTAAGCTCTCCTGAACTTAGCGCTTTCTTACCATCTCCATATTGACCACTAACATTATTATTTAGCTCCCTATTCTTCCCATCCCCTCATTAATATTAAGTAAAATCTCCCTACGTAATATCCCTCCCCCCCTGGTTGAAAAATAACCATAAGTACTCCCGGGAATTGCTCAGTTTATCTGAAACTCAGCAAGAACCCTTGACCTCAAAAACCACCTCCCAGATACAATGGACTCCTTCCAAAGTATAAAATCCCTCTGAGGAAATCGTACCCCTTCCAAAACCTCCAATGCCCTTCAAACCCACTTACTTGCTCTTTCCTCCCAAAACTTACAACCTCAAAGCCATATCGCATCGCAACCTCGCACTCTCATCGCCATGCAGGTCATCACCCATCCATCTCCGCCGATGCGATATTGCGATATCGCTGATCGGTAGTCGCAAGCACCGAGTGTCTGACTCAGTCACCCCTCCTTTCCCCGCCGATGCGATATCGCGATATCGCCGATCGGCAGTCGCAAGCGCCGAGTGTCCAACCCAAGTACCCCCGTTCTCCGCCGACGCGATATCGCGATATCGCATCGGAGTTTCTTCATCACATTACCTTCAGCACTTCACCATCTCGCTCTTTACCAGGGACCCACAGCTGACGTCATCCGTCGTACAGCCGACGCCATGCTTACGTCAGCAGCCAGAAAGCTGAAAACTTCGCGCAGGAAGAAAAATCGCACTTCGGAGCTCCAGATCAAGAAACAGAGGCAGTTTCCGATGCGCGATTTCGAGGAATCTTCGGGGAATCTTCTCATTTCTTAGCCCACTGCGTGCCGAAAAAGCCCGAAAATTGCCCGATCGTGCCAAAAGGATCCGGTTTAAAGACAGCAGCAGATCAATCACAGAGTTTAAAGTGTATCAGATCAAATCATCAGGCATCAAGCGTGTCAAAGAGTATCAGTCGACGGCGGGAGCCATCAATGTAGCGGCAAAGAGTATCAGCAAATATCTTGAGCAGCGACCCGAAGCAGAAGAACATTTAATATCTTCCAGCAGAGTCATAGAAAGAGGGCGAAACTATTTGAAGCTCTCAAGTCGTAATTATTGCACATTCAATTCACACCAGAGCCGAACTGCAGTTCCCGAAGCACAATCACTCCAGCAGCACCGCATCTGGTCCCCAAGGGCCACCTCATCACCTGTTCCGATCCAGCTGCCCCCAACGCAGCCAAAAAGATTTACTTGCATTGAATTCCAGCAACACTCAGATTTTTTGAAAAGTTCTAAGCAGACCTGTCGAGGTCACTTGTAATGATGTCTTTCCGATATTTTGCTTATAAATACCACCGTAAGCAATGTTGTGAGGGGTTGGTTGGTTGGTAGTAGTTGTTGGTCAGTTTTCTTTCCAGCATTTTCTCCGAGAAGAGACTCGCACTGTAACTGTCATAATTTCCATAATCAAAGATTGTTGAAAGCATGGATTGCGAAACTACTTGATGTTTTCTCTTGGCCATGGAATGATCACGGAATTCCTGTGCTTCTACATGATCCAATAAGTGTTCCTATCCTCTGTTTAATTTTATATTTTTCACCACCTTTCCGCCTTTCTAAATTGCAGGAAAAAAGAATAGCTTAAGATTTGTTTCATTACACCTTAAGTTCAATTTCTATGTTTATCAATGTTTTCTTCAGAAACAATTATGAGCTTGTATTCTTAAATGATCTGGTTTACACTGTTTCTTTCACATATGAGTGCATGTCTTAGGAATTCTTAACTGCTCCTGGATCCCACTCATCCACTTCTCCTCTTTGTCAGCATGATGAAATGATTCTCCTTTGCCTTTCATCCCTGATGTTCATTCCGTACTTTTAGCAGAAAGAAAATTGTATCCTGTGTGGCTATCTCGCTCCGTATCCCCTTGTGACCAAGAAAACGCTCGCAAGTCTCAATCTGTGACTCCATGCCCAATGGTTTGAAACTTATCACACCTTACTGTGCCTCTTTGTTCGAGAATCCTACCTT
>APFE031594479.1:118809-128899 GCA_000404065.3 Pinus taeda | reverse complement strand
TGGCAGCATAACCCCTCTATAGTTCTCAATTCTCACTATCAATCCAGCATAAACTTGGCACTCACAATAGCTCTAGCAAAACTAGTTGGTTTAATGCAGGGTGACAGTCATTATAGATGGAGGAGGAGGAAGTATGCATTGTATCTGGACACCTACTGAAGATTTAGCATTGTCCCAGAATAGCCACTGAAATTGGTTGTCATGGATAAAAAGATGACAATCGACCACTTCCATGAGATTTTTCCCCAGAGAACTGCATGAACAAAGAAGGAAACACACTTCAGTGCGCGCTGGCTAAAAATCATAACCAAATTTAGGTGGCGCGGGCTTTGCTCTATGAGAGAGCGTCCATGGGCGCGCCCTCTATGGAGGAACTGAGCCATTGGCGCGGGTAAGACACTGTGGACCCGCGCTAATGGAAAAAGGGCACTTTTTAGGGCTAATCTGCAAAAGGTGTCTTCAGGGAGTTTGAAGTTCATACTCAGGAGAATCCAATGCAAGTGTTTTTAAGTTGTGTCACTGGTCACAGGTCCATAAATGCGTCCTCCAATGTGTGAAAGCAAGGGTAACAGGGACGGTGACCAACGGTGACAAATTACTACATAACACATGGTTCTATGGAACAACCGCTACACTCTTCCCGCCCTTAAAAAGACCTGGAGAGCATCCATGAAAATATCCCCAGAACAGAGATACCACAGACAGTCATACATAGTGATAAGCACGTTCCAAAGGGAAATACAGAAAATACGCTGGAGAACGAAAAACTCACCAGTGTTAATACCCGGAACCCAGCAGAAAAGCCATTCAGCTTAGAAACCGAAATCGGGAAGCTTAAAATCTCCATCCCCCTCTCAGAACTAGCTAAGCATACTGTGTATAGACAACAAATTCAAAAATTGCTCTAATTGCCTGAAATTAGGGATGATGTAAACATTCTAGATGACACCCCTGAATTACTGTTCGGGCCAGAGGTTGACGGAAAAATAGCATTCAGACCTGTTCCACCTTTCTATATCAGCCTGCACATACACGATAAGATACTGCACAATGCTATGTTTGATTCAGGTGCCTCACACAACCTCATGCCCAAAGCCGTAATGGAAAAATTAAACCTCGATGTCACCCGACCCTATAAAGACCTGTATTCGTTCGATTCAAGTCAAGTCAAATGCATAGGCTTAATCAAAGATCTTTGCGTATCCCTAGTCCAATTCCCGAACAAAACGATCTTAATGGACGTAGTAGTTGTTGACATCCCCACAAAGTATGGCATGCTGCTATCCCGATCATGGGGAGCAAAATTGCAAGGATCCCTTCAACTCGACCTCTCTTACGCCACTATATCCGTCTTTGGGCAACCAAAGAGACTTTATAGGGAAACGCTAATGAAATATGTGGTGAGTAGTGAGGAGAAACCCCAAAATTTTCCGATATACTTGATCCATTCTGATATGGATTCTTTTATTTTGTTTAATGATAATACAAGTCTTCCAAATCCTAACAAACCGCTAGCCCTAGAACAAGAAACCAATGCTAGTGAAAGGCCAAGTTGCCAACTCGCTTAAAATTGTCTCAACAGCCCAGGCAACCAGCACAGGACAGGAAGAAAATCCCGAAACAGAAGTCACCAGCTCATCTGCTCTGCATACCCCTCAAATCCCCAATACATGCCTTAGACTAGAGATCTCATGGTTTTTAGAATTTGATGGTGCAGTTAACAAGTTAGGAGCAGGGGTCGGAGTGTGGATTTACAAAACTCACGAAAATCATGCACAGGGCCACGCCTATAGACTCAATTTTAAATGTACAAACAACATGGCAGAGTACGAAGCCCTTCTCTTAGGCCTCAAACTGCTCAAAACCTTGGGAGCTACCACAATCTCCATCCTAGGTGATTCGGACCTCATTATACAACAGATAAAGGGCAATTTCGTCGCCAATGAAGTAGAATGAGAGCTTACAGAGGCACTGCCAGCGAATTGCTTAGCACCTTCAGTGATGTTGAGTTAACCAAAATCGCACGAGAACATAATATTCATGCTCATAGCTTAGCTACCTTCACCAGCACCTGTAGGTTCCCCTTTGGACCAAGTCACCACTTCACTACAGAAGTAAAACATAGACTGTCAATTCCTAACAATGTCGAGAATTGGCAGGTATTCAAAGATGATGTCCAGATTAACAATTTTTTAACTCTGGAAGGGGAATTCTCTAGCACCAACATTGACATGGACGTTACACCAGAAACACAGCAACTAGATCGCATGACCCTAACAGCCCCCATGGTTGAACAGATACTCAGCCCGACTATTTTTGACAGCACAAACATAGGGCAATTGAAACAGTCTTGCTCACCTAAGGCAGCCGAGGCAGAAGAAGAATTTATGGACCTAAAAGGAAATATTTTTCCTGCTGGCCTGACCCCATTGGAAGACATGTTTGATAACAACAATGTGGCCAGAAAACCAAAAATGGAACCCTTGGATGCCACTATAGAAGAGTACAACATAGGAACGGCAGAACATCCCAAGATGATTAAACTCTCTAAAAACCTGCCTCCTGACCAAAAGCCCAAATATGTGGATCTGTTCAAAGAATTCCAAGACGTATTTTCCTGGAGTTACGAGGAATTGAAGTCCTATGATACTTCAGTAATCTAGCATACCATTCCCCTAAGGCCGAACCATAAACCGTTCAAACAAAAACTCAGGAGAATCAACCCCATGCTTCTCCCTATGATTGAAAAAGAAATAAAAAGAATGTTTGACGCAGGGATCATTGCGCCTATCAGATTCTCGGAATGGGTATCTAACTTAGTCCCTAACAGGAAGAAAACAGGGGAGATAAGACTGTGCATAGACTTGAGAAATTTAAACCAAGTCTCCCTAAAAGACCACTACTTGTTACCTAAAATGGATCACATCTTGGAAAAGGGTGGTGGGTTCTTCTAGGATCTCTCTACTTGACGGATTCTCGGGATTTAACCAAATTCTAGTTCACCCAGACGATCAGGACAAAACAGCTTTCACTACGCCCTGGGGAATGTTCAAATACGTTAAAATGCCTTTTGGGCTGAAAAACGGCGGCGCCACCTTTCAAAGGGCAATGGATATCGCGTTCGCTAAAGAAATACACGATTTCCTTGTGGTTTACTTGGATGACCTGACCCCATTTTCCAAATCTGACTCGCAACACCTTAAGCACTTAAGGCAAATTTTTATCACATGTAGGAAATCCGGTATTTCCTTGAACCCGAAGAAGTCCCTGTTCGCCCTGGAGGAAGGCAGGTTATTAGGGCATATAATATCAAAAGATGGGATTAGAATCGACCCAGAAAGAATTCAGGCTATCCTCCAAATCCCTTACCCAAGAAACACGAAAGAGCTACAAGGATTCCTTGGAAAAATCAACTTCCGGAGAAGATTCATCCCCAATTTAGCCGAGTTAATTAGGTTATTGAGCAACATGTTAGAAAAGGATGCCAAGGTGAGATGGTCCCTTGAGGCCAAGCAGGCTTTCGAGAGTATAAAAATGGCCTTGACTCAAACACCTGTCCTCACCAGTCCTCAATTCGACAGAGACTTTATCATTTTTTCTTTCGCATCAGAACATACCATAGCAGTAGTCCTCCTGCAGAAAGATGATCAGGGAAACGAGAAACCAATAGCTTTCTTCAGCCGAGCTTTAAGAGACGCACCCCTAAAATTTCAGATCATGGAAAAGCAAGCTTATGCCCTAGTCAAAGCTGTTAAAGACTTCAGAATTTACATCCTCTACTCCCATGTAGTCGCATATGTCCCCAATGCTGTTGTAAAGGATATATTAACTCAAGAAGGATTGGAAGGTAGAAGAGGCAAATGGATTGCTAGCATCCTTGAGTATGACATCGAGATAAAACCCACCAAGCTCATAAAAGGACAAGGGCTAGCTAAGCTAATGGCCGAAACAAATTTCCAAGTGCTTGACATTAATCAACTGGACGATGAAGCGGAGCTGGCGACTCCACAGATCAGTGATACCTTCACACAGTCCCCTTGGTACTATGATATTTGTTTTGTATTGTTAAACCTATGTGCTCCCCCAGGATTGTCCAGAACTAAAAAAAGATTTTTAAGAATGAAATCATCAAACTTCTGTGTCATAGATGGTGCCTTATTTTGGAAGAATTATGAAGGCATTTTGCTTAAATGTTTAACTAAGGATGAAACTAACAGCGTCATGAGAGAATTTCATGCAGGTGATTGCGGAGGCCACTTATATTGGAAATCCACGGCAGACAAGATCTTGCGGGCCGGTTATTACTGGCCCTCTTTGTTTACAGATGTGAAAACATTTTCTGCCTCATGCCACAAATGCCAAATCTTTGAAGGAAAAAGAAAATTATTGCCTCTGCCCCTAAAGCCCATTTCAACCGAAAAGCCTTTTCAACAATGGGGTCTTGACTTCGTTGGAGAAATGCATCCCTCCTCCTCAGGCTAGCACAAATGGATTCTAACAGCGACCGACTATTTCACCAAATGGATTGAAGCCATCCCGTGTAGGCAAGCCAATGACTCCACCATCATCCAATTTCTTGAGAACAACATCCTGTCCAGATTTGGCTGCCCGGAGAAAATCATTACCGACAACACGGCTGCTTTCAAATCCAATAAAATCATTAAATTTTGCCACAAGTACCGCATTACCTTAGGACACTCCATAGCTTATTATCCCCAAGGAAATGGCTTGGCCGAGTCCTCCAATAAGAGCCTCATCAATGTCATAAAGAAGATGCTAGAAGAGAACAAAAAGAACTGGCACAAAAAGCTCACCAGCGCCCTATGGGCAGACCGAATGACCACCAAAAAATCCATCGGGATGAGCCCCTATGAACTTGTGTATGGCATGGAAGCTAGGTTCCCTTCATCTCTAGGCATACCAACTATCAAACTGTTGTAAGAAATTCAGGCTGAACCGAACGACATGCAGAGAAGGATTAATCAGACTATTCATCTTCAGCAAACCAGAGAAGAAGTTTTCAATAGAGCTCAAGGTCTACAGGAAAAACTAAAGAAAATGTTCGACAAGAGAACCAAAGCGGAGGATTTCTGGGTAGGCAGAAAATTCCTAAGATGGGATGCAATAAGGGAAGACAAGGGCAAACATGTTAAATTTGATTTCCTGTGGAAAGGTCCTTACATTATCAGCGCTGTGCAAGGCAATAACACCTACTTTCTCAAATCTCTTGATAATAGCACAGCGGAAGAAGGCCCGATCAACGGCCGGATGTTGAAGAACTACAATGATCCTCCTGCTTGAAGGAGCAGGTGATAGTTGGTTTGTACATACTTGTAGGTATCAGTTTTGACTTTTTAGAATTTATAGTACCGGGAACACGCGGAAGAAAGCAGGCGATGCTTCCCAGTTTTGCAGAGGACAGCAAGAAACTAAAAATCAAGGCGTTTTGGCCTGCTGTTCTTGACTTCCCGCAAGGAGAAGCCATCCCCGAGTGGAGCCACTGTTAGCTCCTGCTACAGAAGGTATTAATTTTTCATGATTGGCATTTCACAGGCCAAATATGTCGTACTTTGGTTGCTGCAATGCTCCATATTTGCTCAAACAGTCTCCAAATGAAGAAGGCTACTTCAAGTTCATTCAATTGCCTTCAAATTTTGTAAAGTTATCCTGGTATCGCTACTTTTAGTTAAAGGGAGGTCCAAACAGTTTAATCTTGGTCTCCCTAGGTTTGAATTTCCTGTTTTAGAATATAGAGAATGTGAATCTGTCCAAACAGCTTAATCTTGGCAGATTCTTAGATAGGTAGAGAAGCAGAGGAGCCCAACAGCTTAATCTGGGCCCTTGGAAGAAATAAGGTAGTATGTAGATAGGAAAGCATCAAAAGAAAAATGAATGATGGGTTTGCAAGTCTAAGTGCACCCAAATCAAAAGAAGAAAAAATGCTAGGGAAGTAGGCTGGGTAGGTAGTTCTGAGGTTGCTGAATCCTAATTGCTGATCAGTTCCATATTTTCAGGTGTCATCTCACTCAGGGAACAATCAGCAGGTAGTTCTATGCGAGAAGCTCAAAAGAGGTATAACTAACTCCCCTTCTCTGCTTTCCCCGATCATTAACTAACTTCCCCAAAGGAGGTCAAGATTTGCTTGGCACCTCTTAAGTTCCATCATTTTCATAACACTAGCTTGAGTAAAGATCTGCTTTACTCAAAGTTGTTCCATACTTTCTCTAAAGAATGGTTCTACCCCCTTGTAACAGCCTAAGGTCTCCTGAACTTAGCGCTTTCTTACCACCTCCACATTAACCACTAACATTATTATTTAGCTCCCTGTATTTTCCCATCCCCCTACTAATATTATGTAAATCATCCCCTATATAAATATCACTCCCCCTGGTTGAAAAATAACCATAAGTACCCTCCGGGAATTGCTCAGTTTACCTGAAACTTAGCAAGAACCCTCAACCTTCAAACCATCTTCCAGATACAATGGAATCATTCCAGAGTATAAAATCCCTCTGAGGTAATCGGACTCCTTCCGAAACCTCAAATGCCCTTCACACCCACTTACTTACTTTTTCGCCCAAAACAAACCCCTTGCCAACTTCCTTAACACTCTGCAGACCCTTAAAAATCAGATCGCATCGCAAGATCGCAGTTTCCTCTCCATGCAAGTCATGAACCATCTGTCACCACCAGATGCGATATCGCGATATCGGTGGTCGGCGGTCGCAAGCACCAAATGTCCAACTCAAGCACCCTCCGTTCCCCGCCGATGCGATATCGCGATCGCGTCGGAGCTAGTTCATCACATTTCCTCCAGTACTAGCACCTCACCATGTCATTCGGTACCAGGGACCCACCACATCTGACGTCATCCACCGTACAGCCGACATCATGCTGACGTCAGCAGCCAGAAAGCCGAAACTTCGCGCAGGAAGAAAAATCGCACTTCGGAGTTCTAGAACAAGAAACAGAGGCAATTTTCGACGCGCGATTAGCACGAAGCACTAATCGCACATCACTACGGGAAATAGGATGTTTCGGGGAATCTTCGAGGAATCTTTTGATTTCTTAGCCCATTGCACACCGAAAAAGCCCGAAAATCGCCCGATCGTGCCAAAGTGATCCGGTTTAAAGACAGCAGCAGATCAATGACAGAGTTTAAATTGTAGCAGATCAAATCATAAGGCATAAAGTGTGTCAAATAGTATCAGTTGACGGTGGAAGCCATCAATGTAGCGGCAAAGAGTATCAGTAAAAATCTTGAGCAGCGGCCCGAAACAGGAGAACATTTAATACCTTCCAGCAGATTCAAAGAAAGAGGGCAAAGCCACTTGAAGCCCTCAAATCATAATTATTGCACATTTAACTCACACCAGAGAAGAACTACAGTCCCCAAAGCATAATCATTTCAACAGCACCGCATCTAGCCCCCAAGGGCCACATTGTCACCTTTTCTGATTCAGCTGCCCCCAGCGCAGCCAAAAAGATTTACTTGCATTTAATTCCAGCAACACTTAGATTTTTGAAGAGTTTTCTAGTAGACCTGTTTAGGTCAGTTGTAATGAATGTCTTTCTGATATTTTGCTTATAAATACCACCCTGAGCAATGTTGTGAGGGGTTGGTTGGTTGGTAGTAGCTGGTTAGTCTCCTTTCCAGCAATTTCTCCGAGCAGAGACTCGCACTGTAACTGTTATAATTTCCATAATCAAAGATTGCTGAAAGCATGGATTACGGAACTACTTGATGTTTTCTTTTGGCCAAGGAATGATTATAGAATTCTTGTGCTTCTACATGATTCAATAAGTGTTTCTCTCCTCTGTTTACTTTTATGTTTTTTACCACCGTTCCGCCTTCTAAATTGCAGGAAAAAAGAATAGCTTAAGATTTGTTTCATTACACCTGAAGTTCAATTTCTGCATTTCTCGATGTTTTCTTCAGAAATAGCTATGAGCATGCATACTTAAATGATCTTGTTTACGCTGTTTCTTTCACATATGAATGCATGTTTAGGAATTCTTAATTGATCCTAGATCCCATTCATCCATTTCTCCTCTTCTTCAGCATGATGAAATGATTCTCCTTTGCCTTTCATCCCTGATTCTCATTCCGTACTTTCAGCAGATTGATAATTGTATCCTGTGTGGCTATCCTGCTCCGTATCCCCTTGTGACCAAGAAAACACAAGCAAGCCTCAATCCATGACTCCATGCCCAATGGTTCGAAACTTATCACACCTTACCTTGCCTCTTTGTTCGAGAATCCTACCTTACATCCAATCACAAACAAAACTCCCTTGAAGCCAGAAAGCTAGCCTAAAATCATCAACAAAATTTGAATCATAAAGAGAGAGCCCTCTCTGATTGCATGTGGGCTAGAACCTGCAATCCAAAGATTGGTTTGTGGTTACGTCGGCCGTATCCCTATTAGGAGCCTAGGGACAACCTGAGTGATAACAGGTGGGAGACCTTTGGGAGTCTCAAATACCTTGCAATGATTGTCCAGGACTTTTTGGATATCTTGAGATATAGATGATTCCGATGTGGAAACATATAGCGAGCATAATTGTGCAATTACACCTCTTTGCTCCTTTTTTAGAAGCTTTGTCATACCATTAGAGCTAATTATCTTTCCTGGTTTCCCTGCAATACCCCTTAATTCAATTCCTTTCCTTCCGTAGAAAATTTCATGAAAAGTTCTTGAAAATTAAAAGCTATTGTACCGAGGGATTGTAGCCATTGGACTCCTAGTACAACATCAACACCTCCCATTGGAATGGAAAGCATTGAGCTAGTCAATACATATTCTCCCATGGATAGCTTGATATTAGGGCACTTTCCAGAGAAATTTATTGTTCCTCCATTTGCAATCATCACTTGACACTCTGGTGCTGGATATAGGAAGCAATTCAATTCTTTTGCTACCTTACAATGAATAAAATTGTGGGTGCTTCCTGAACCAATCAAAACTATTACCTTTTTTTCTTGATTTGTCCTTCTATCTTGATGGTTTGAGGAGTGGTAATTCCCGCCAATGCATTACAAGATATGGTCGGGTTTATTTTTTCTTCATCTAGGCTTTGTTCTTGGAGTATGTCCTCTTCTTTTGACCTTTCTTGCTCCTTTTCTTCTTCCTCTTCACAATCTATGTAGAATAATTTCTTCTCAGCACACTTATGACCTTTAGTGTATTTGCTATCACAACTGTAACAAAGCCCTTTTGCTCTTTTTTCTTCCAATTGTTGTGGTGTCAACCTTATAGGTTGTGGAAGACTAGGGGCAACAACACTTCCATCTTTATAATTGTGAGTGGTATGCTTCCTGGTTGCCATAATTTTACTTTCCATTTTTCTTGCTAACGTGAATGCCTTCTCTAATGAATCAATCCCAAAGGAGAACATCATGTTGGATATTATCCTTTAAAGTCCCTATGAACACATCAATCCTATGCTCCTCTGGATTTTCTTTTACCCATATGTTCAATTTTTGGAACTCCTCAATGTGCTCCATTATTGAACCCTTTTGTTTGAGACTTATCAATTGACTAAAAAAAGTGTTGCTTTTTGTATCCTCATAATGTGCTATCAATTCTTCCGTAAAAAATGCCCAAGTGATAAATTTTTTACGAGAGCAAAGCCATTGATACCATACAAACTGATTTGGTTCCAAATATAAAGTTGCCATACGTAGCTTTTGTTTGTTTTGCACATTATTGAGATCGAAAAATTGCTCCATCTGTAATATCCATGTTGCGGGATCCTTGCCACAAAACTTCCTTATATCGATTTTTGGAATATGGTGGGTCTTTGATCCAACATTAGAGTCTATGGAATCATGATTAACATTTCTTTTGTTCGCATCCTGAGTTTCCTTTACTACCTTTTCACCATTAGTAAGTATTTCTTGTAGAAAATTTGTCAAATATGTCTTCATATCTGTCATGCTTGTCTTCAAGTTTGTGTTCAAATCTATCTTCAATTCTTCCATGTCTGTCTTCAAATCTGTCTTCAAATCGTCCATCTTAGCTTCCACGCCCTTTATCTTAGATTCCATGCCATTTATCTTAGCTTCCGTTAGCTTTTGTGAGGCTGAC
>APFE031594479.1:90938-118395 GCA_000404065.3 Pinus taeda | reverse complement strand
GATCAATGCCTTAGAATTCAGCCTCTTTGAGGGGGCAACCTCCTTTAAATTACATAAATGAACAATTCTTGGATGATTCAAATGACAAAACCTCCTTTCTATATATAGGAGTCTAAGGAGTCACAATACAATCCAGCCGACCTAACAATAATAATATAAAGCCACAAAAATAACAATAGAGGGATTCTATGGGGCACAATAATAACAATATGGGGGCAATAGGGGCACAACAATATTAATAAGGGGTATAACTACAATAGTACTGGGGTAATCACTAGTATTATAGGGACCCAACAATATATCAGACTTTAAAAGTCCTTAAATATGTTTCATTTCTCTATCGGGTCCGTTCATAGATCAATAATCGCATATCGGAAGGGCTCCGCCTCTGTGTATTTCGTTTAATACGAAACTACACTAAAATCTTGTAAATCCCTGCATTTCGGACATGAAATATTGTTTAATATCATTGATAAACCCTTTTAGGTCTGCAACATCGCATCTGCGCTTTTCCCTTTGGTTTTTTGTTTGTTCGCGGAAATGCGATTTACAAAGGAAAACATAGCTTTCCGGACTTCAACATATATGCAATCCTGCCTATTAGATTATCGGGTTCGTAATATCACTACCCTGATGGGTATCGGCCCTACCCCACTGCATAGTTCCGATGCGATGTGGTGATGCGATATATGACAATCGCTCATCGCAATAACCCTCGAGCCATTATAAATCACTCTTGTAATCCCCCAATAGCGATCCACCGATCTAATACGGGTCGTCGATCTGCGTGCTTGATCGACGGTCTCGATTCACTTCATTAGTCACTGTCACAATATGTGTATACAAAGCGTTGATATCCCGCCTATGGTCTCCGCTGATAGTGATCCACCGATCGGATCTGGGTCGTTGATCAACTAGATCAAATGGCTTTGATTTAATATTGTATTAAGGTGCCGATATCACTATTTGCGATCGGAACTCTTATGTGGATTTCACTGATCTCTGCCGAAGCTCACCGCTGATTGCGATTGTCGATCTGATCTAGACCGTTGATCAGCTAGATCAGATGGTTATTGTGCATCACTTATTCTGCCTGTCATTTTATTGATTTCATGGGTTTTGGGCCTCCCAATAGTGTTTCTCTGCCCCGCTAAGGGTGTCCCTCTTTCGCTGTTTTCGATCCTTTAAGGGATTTTTGGCTTTGGCATGATTTTTTTTAATAGATTCATGAAGACCTTTTTTTCTCACGTGTGGTTCACGGATACCCATGGATTCATGAAGACTTATAGGGCATTCTTGGATCCATTTCGATCATGCCTTCCCATTGAAAAAGGCTTTTGGACCACCAAAATTTAGGTTTCAAGCATCAATCAAGTGAGGATATGGCTGCCTCATGTGTCCAATCTCTATCCATTTTGCACTACTGGGTTTTGAACCTCTGATTCCTACTCTTAGGTACTCGACATCTCCTATGTGCGTTGTCCTCACCTTCTTGTCCAGAACTATATCTTCATGCAGCTCATTGAGGTATTCAGGCAACATATCATCAATGGAAGGAAATTGATTTTGCTCTTTAGGATCTTCAATTAAAGAAGGTTCAAACAGCCTTAAATTTTCTACATTTACTACTAAATAGATGTACATGTATGCTGGTAGATCAAGGTGGAAAGTGATCTCATCAATTTTCTCAAGTACCTTAAAAGGCCCATAACTTATTGGTCTCAGCTTCTTTCCTTCACCTTGCATTATGTCCTTGCTGATATACAGCCATACCTAATCGCCAACTTGGAAGTTGTGCTCCACCCAGCGTTTATCATGCCTTGCCTTGTATTTGGCTTGGCTCTTTTCCAGCTCTTCCTGCACTACCTGGTGAATCTCTTGGATCTGTTCAATGAATCTAGTTGCTTTATCCACATCACTATGTCCAGCAACTTCTATATCTTTTTCAAAGACAAAATCCAAGGGAGACCTTGGTATAAAACCAAAACAGGTCTCAAAAGGAGATCTTTATGTAGAAGAATGTTTAGCACGGTTGTAAGCATGTTGCACATAACATAAATGTTCATCCCAAAGCTTGGGATGCTTGCTGCAATAACCCTTGGGCAATTGGATCACTTTTCTATTGACTACCTTTGTTTGGCCATCTGTTTGTGGATGAAACATTGTGCTTTTCTTCAGTCTGTTGTCCATTCATTCCCACAGACTTGACCAAAAATTCCCAACAAATTGGGAGTCTCTATTAGATACTATGGAAGTGGGTAACCCAAAATACACCCAGACATGCTGAAAGAACAATTTAGATGTTTGTTCAGTTGTAATATGTTTATTACAAGGTATTAAAATACACATTTTGCTAAACCTGTCCACAATAACATATAAATAGTCATGCCCCTTTCTAGATTTTTGCAATCCCCCAACAAAGTCCATGGAAACACTTTCCCAAGGACAAGAAGGGACTGGTAGTGTAGTGTACAAGCCTAGTTTTCTATTGCTAGGCTTGCTTTTAGCACACATGGTACACCCTCTTACATATCTAGAAACTGTTTCATGCATTTTTGGCCAATAGCAGTATCTTTGTAGTTGTGCAATTGTCTTGATTACACCAAAATGACCTGATATCAGAGAAGTATGTGCTTCCCTCATTATATTAATTCTCTTTGTTTATGGAATGCATAGCTTTCCCACGTGATACAAGAGTTGGTCTTTAACATAATTCTTCTACCTCTTTTCCATTGCTTAAAGTTTCATATACATCTTTAAAGTCTATATCTTGAGCATATTGTTCAATGTAGCTTTTGCGAATTACTAAATTATGCTTATGTATAGTAGATGCATTTATGATTGGTCTGGATAACATAGCTGCAACTTTATTGTGTATGCCCTTTTTATATCTGATGACTAAATGAAACTGCTGTAGGAAACCCATCCACCTATAGTGCCTTGATTCTTGCAACTTAGTTTGTGAGTGTAAATATTGAAGTGGTTGATGATCAGTATGTATAACTGTTTCTTGGCCCATTAAGTAATGTTTCCACTTTTTCACACTCTGGACTAATGCATACAATTCTTTATCATATGTAGGATAATTAACTACTATAGAATTAAAAGTCTCAGAATGGTAGCATATGGGTTTACCATGTTGCATTAACACTGCTCCCATGGCATAATCACTGGCATCTGTTTCGATCTCAAATGGTTGTTGAAGATTTGGCAATACTAGTACTGGTGTTCTACTAATGTTTTCTTTCAAGGTGCCGAAAGCTTTTTGCTGTTTGCCTCCCCACTGGAACACCTTGTTCAATCCTGTCAATGCATGTAAAGGAGCTGCAATTAAGGAAAAGTTAGCAATAAACTTTCTCCGATATTGTGCTGCCCCTAGGAAGCTTTTAACTTCTGTAGAAGACTTGGGTTTAGGCTAGTTTACAATGACTGCAACCTTAGAGGGATCTATCTTTAGTTCACCACCCCCTACAATATGACCCAAATAATTCAAATATGTTTTACCAAATTCACATTTTGATAATTTAACATAGAGATTTTCCTTTTTCAAAACATCTAGAGTCTGCTTCACATGCTTTAAACATTCTTCCCATGTTTTATTGAATACAAGAATTTCATCTAAATATACAATCACAAAATCATCAATAAAAGGCCAGAGTACATCATTCATTACTCTCATGAAAGTGGCAGGAGCATTAGTTAAGCCAAAAGGCATAACTAGCCATTCATACAGCCCTTACTTTGTTTTGAAAGCAGTCTTCCATGCATCTTGCTCTGCTACTCTGACCTGATGGTAACCACTATGTAGGTCCAACTTGGAAAAGTAAACAACCTCTTTTAGCTGATCCAATAGATCATCTATGCGAGGAAGGGGATAACAATTCTTGATCGTTATTTAATTTAGTGCTCGGTAATCAATGCACATCCTCCACGAACCGTCCTTCTTTCTCACCAACACGATTGGAGATCCACATGCTGATGTAGTTGGTCTTATGAACCCTTTCTCGAGCAGCTCCTGTACCTGCTTTTTGATTTCTGCATTCTCTAAAGTGGATAACTTGTACATTCGGATGTTAGGCAATGGAGAATCTTGTTGCAAATTAATATCATGTACAATTTCCATTTTTGGTGGCAGACCTTTAGGTTCTTGAAATAATATATCATATTTGGAAACGACCTTTTCTAAACCATCTTGCTGTTTAGCATCAAAACCCTCAAATATATTGGTTTTTTCAAGTTTCTTTTCCTTTACAACCATCAGTAAAAATTGCTTGCATGAATTTACAATTCTTTTCATTTGCCCTGAGTTTATGAGAGTATAATTATTCTTGAGTTTATGAGCTCTTACAATATATTTGATTCCATCTTTAACAAGTTGATATTTATTTTCATCTCTATAGAATATGGTTTTTCTATCATACAAGTAAGGACTTCCTAAAGCAATCCCACATATATCCAAGGGAACAATACCTAACTCAACCTCATCCACAAATGCTGACCCAAAAGAAAACCTAAGTTTACATTGTCTAGTCACTTGTAGTTTTGCTTTATCACATACCCAACCTAATGGATATGGCTTCTTGTGAGGTGTGGTTAGTAGTCCCAATTTCTTTACAATTGCTTCAGAAATTAAATTTACTTGTGAACCACTATCAAACAAAGTATCAATCTTTTGATGCTTGGAAATAACTCTAATATGAAAAAGCTCATGTCTTCTTTTCCCATTTTCTTCACTATCAATAGTTTGGGTAGAATTACTAGTAGATGCTTCAGAATTTTTGCCTTTTATACCTGTGGCTGCAATTGTTGTTTCATCACCTGAGTCTAACCCCAAATCTTTTTGTATGGCAGTAGCAGCCTTCTTCTTCTTGCCATCGAACTTCTAGGGTTGCAGCTTTGGATGCAAAGACCAACAATGGTCATCATCATGTCTATCCTTCTTGCAGTGAGTGCATGAAGGTTTGGTATTTTGTACAGCATTGGCCTTCCTCTCTTTCCATTTCTGCTTCCTCTTTTCCTTGTTCTTGCTTGCAGTGGGTTTTGATGATCCCCCAATCTCTGGGTTCACATTCTTGCCTCTAGCCTCTAGATGTGTAGCCTAAACAGATACCTCATCTATGCTAGTAGGGTTAAACATGAGAATGGTATGTCTCAAATAACTGTGTAGACCACTTATATACTTTAGGAAAGTTTCAGGTGAGTCTAAGGAAATGCCTAGAATCAAAGCTCTCTTTCTAAACTCTTGGGTGTAACTTTGTACACTTTTCCCTTTTAATTGGCAAAGAGTTTGCCAAATCATCATAGCTTGCTACATACAAGCTAGTGGATAGAATTGTTTTTAATTGCAGAAACAAATTCACTCCAGATAGAAATAATTTTACCATGCTTCTTCAAGTGAGCTTGTGTTCTGCCTTCCAACCATACCAAGGCAGTTCCTCCAAGGCGTAGGCTGACCAGCTAAATATTACTTCTATCTGAGTCAATGCTCTGCACCCTATAATACACATCAATCTGCCTAATCTAGTTATCCAGCTTCTTTGCATTTGACTCTCCATCATATATTGGCAAATCGAATTTAAGATCTAATTTAATCAAAGATGTTTTCTTCTTTTTTATTTCAAGACTATCAAGAGGTGTGGGAAGCTTTTCTTATTTCCCTTTGCCTTTAGAATGGTCATTTAGGAGAGATCCTTTTGTTCCTTTGTCTTGTTTGGAAGTAGAAGAATCTTCAGTTTGACCTTTCTTAAATTCTCGGTACATTTCCTCTACCATGGCTCTCATGGTCATGAAAATGTCCATGAACTGAGAGTCTAATTCCAAAGGATTTTCTTCTGTCATTTTCTTCTTAGGATAGACTCTACCAATTTCTGGGTTAGTTTCAACCAATCCTCCTTCTCCTAATTTAAGCTTTGATCTTGTTAGCATTCACTAATCAGTCCAGCACAAGCTTGTCTAACCTTAGCAACCTAATGCTCGGATACCACTTGATTTGAAATGAGATCTAAGACAATTAATAAGGTATTACAGACTTATGTGCATGGATTAGTCTATGTCATTATATGAAATGGATCAATAAGATTGCGAAATGCACAAACTATGAAGCAGTAAACAAACATACTAGATAACACATGACGCAACAAATTTAAGAAGGAGTTCACCCAATACTCCTAGGCTACATCTCTTAGTCCAGCCTTCAGTGGTGGCCTCTCTATTATGTCGTCAAGCAGAGTTTTGTTTACAACAATGAGCTCAATTTGAGCCTCACATACAAACAGATTACAATAACAAGAGCTTCACTTGAATCCCTCAAGCTTCCTCTGAGTACACAGACTCCCACACAACTCTCAATATGCCCTAAACTCTGTCTCGCATTTGCTCTTCAATACTGCCTGCCTCTTTGCTCTTTGTCTGTGGCTTTTAAAGCTATTTTGGGCTGCCTATTCATTTCACATCCTCGGCTCTCAGTCTCCCCATCCTCTTAATGCTTAGAATCCCTCTACAAGCGTTTCTCAATCATTATTTAACGTGTTGAGGGGAGGTGGCCACCTATCCATAACGCTAGAGTGCCCGGGTCTCTGAAATTCTTAAGACAATCGCGCTCTATTAAAACACAGGGAAATGTATTTGAAATGGAGAAATCTGCCAAAAACTCATATATTAGATTTTAAAACCTTAAATATGTTTCATTTCTCTATTGGGTCCGTTCATAGATTGGAAATTTCATATCGGAAGGGCTCCACCTCTGTGTATTTCATTTAATATGAAACTACACTAAAATGCTTTAAATCCCCGCATTCTAGACTTGAAATATTGTTTAATATTGTTGATAAACCCTTTCAGGTCTGCACCATCGCATCAACACTTTTCCCTCTGGTTTTTCGTTAGTTCGCGGAAATGCGATTTACAAAGGAAAAAATAGTTTTCCGGACTTCAACATATATGCAATCCCGCCTATTAGATTATCGGGTCCATAATATCATTGCCCTGATGGGTATCGGCCCTGCTCCACTGCATAGTTCCGATGGGATGCGGCGATGCGATATATCGCAATCACTCATCGCAATAACCCTCAGGCCATTATAAAGCACTCCTGTAATCCCCCGATAGTGATCTACTGATCTAATACAAGCCGTCGATCTGCGCGCTTGATCGACGGTCCCGATTCACTCTGCCAATTGCTGTCGCAATATGTGTATACAAAGCACTGATATCCCTCCTACGGTCTCCGCTGATCGGATCTGGGCCATTGATCAGCCAGATCCGACGGCTCTAATTTAATATTGTATTAAAGCGTTGATATCACTGTTCGCGATCGCAACTCTTATGTGGATCTCGTCGATCTCTACTGAACGTCATCGCCGACTGCGATTTTCGATTGCATATGGACTGTTGATCGGCCAGATTGGATGGTTACTATGCATCACTTATTCCGCTTATCTTTTTATTGATTTGATGGGTTTTAGGCCTCCAGATAGTGTTTCTTCGCCCCGCTAAGGGTGTCCCTCTTTCGTTATTTTCGATCCTTTAAGGGATTTTTGGCTTTGGCATGATTTTTTTTTAATATATTCATGAAGACTTAGAGGGAATTCTTTGATCCATTTGGATCAAAATGAAAATGAGATAACAACTATTAAATCCACCTAATGACAAGTACATTTACTAATCAAAATCAAGAGAAACTTAGCTTTTATTAAACATAGGCAAGAGGCAACTAGGTTTGAAACTTCCACGTACCACCCGACCATAGATTGGTTGAACCAAATATTTCTTTCAACCAATCAGCCCCGTACCATATTCCAATCATGAATGTGGGATCTCATGGGATAAACCAATCCAAAAAATAGCCAAGGGAATCCAGAGGTTAAACCACCGCCACCCTATCCATATTGTGATCTCACCTAAACAGGTCCCAAGGTAACAAAACCAAACCGAGCTTGGATGCCTCTAGATTCGTTCACCATCCTTGTAGAATTTTCTTGTCTCCACCCTTAGGATTTACTGTGTATCCCGCCATTACCAATCAAGGGATTCCTAGGCCTTTGGGGATTTTTGTGAGACCACCTCACCCCAGATTCTGAAACCATCTGGTAATCCAAAGCTCAAACAAACAAAGAATCCCATCACACCATGGCTATCCAAAAATGGCATGGAAATGATAAAAACCACTGTCAAAGCCTAGAACAATGCATGCCATTGATAACAAGAAACCAAATACACAGATGATTATGCCATGCATTGCAAAATGTTATGCAACCAGCTCACAAAATAGAAGAAAAGATAGATCAATGACTTAAAAATCAACCTCTTCGAGGGGGAAACCTCCTTTACATTACACAAATGAAAAATTCTTGAATGATACAAATGACAAAACCTCGTTTCTATATATAGGAGCCTAAGTGGTCACAATATAATCAAAGCTGACATAACAATAATAATATAAGGGCACAACAATAACAATAGTGGGCTTCTATGGGGCACAATAATAACAATATGGGGACAATAATGGCACAACAATAACAATAAGGGATACAATGACAATAGTAATGGGGAAATCACTAGTATTATAAGGACCTAATATGCCCCTTTCCTTCAAAAAATTGTTGTCCTCAATGCTTGAGTAGTTCTGTGTGCTTCTCTATAAAATTCTCATCCTCCCATGTGGAATCTTCAGTGGGTAAGTTCTTCCACTTGATGAGATACTCCAAAATTGATCGATTTCATAGCTATTGTGTTCTTACTTCTATGATTGCTTCAGGTTCCAATATGATTTTTCCTTCCTCATCAAGTTCTAGCAATATTGTTTGAATTGGGAGCTTGTCACCTATAACCTTCTTTAAGCATGAAACATGGAAAACTGGGTGCACTCGAGAAGCTGCAGGAAGATCCAATTTGTATGTCATACTACCAATCTTTTGCAACACCTTGTACAGACCATAATACTTTGGTGATAATTTATTATCCTTCTTAGCTTGCTAGAGGGACATTTTTTTATATGGTTGTAGCCATAGAAACACCTAGTCACCTACATCAAAACTTCTTTCACTACGATGTTGATCTGTCGGTTGTTTCATTCTATTTTGTGATAAAGTGAGGTTATCCTTTAAGAGTTGGAGAACTTGTTGTTGATTCTCGATGTGATATTCCACTGCTTGAACCTTAGAATTTTCTCTTAAATATGATGTGATGGATGGTATATGATATACATAAAGTGCCATAAATGGGGTCATTTGTGCTGCAGTATGGAAGGAGGTGTTATACCACCATTCATCCAAAGGCAACCTTTTGACCCATTGTGTTTTTTTATCAGATACAAAGCAACGAAGATATCCTTCCAAACATTTATTTACTATCTCAGTTTTCCCATTAGATTGAGGATGATAAGATTAGCTATGAGAACTGAGTACCAAAACAAGAAAATAATTCTGTCCAAAAATTTCTAGTGAAAATGGGATCTCTATCACTTACAATAATCTTTGGGTTCCCATGTATCTTTTAAATCATTTCAATAAATTTAGTAGAAACTGTATTAGCTTGGAATGGATGAGATAATGCACAAAAGTGTGCATACTTGGTAAGTCTTTCAACTACCACCATGATGACACTCTTCCCTCTGGACTTGGGTAAACCTGTGATAAAATCCATTGAAACCTCTTCCCAACATTGGCTTTGAATGGATAAAAGTTGTAATAGACTTGGGGTCTTAATTGTTCCAACTTTATTTTGTTGGCAAACAAAACATTCATCCACAAACTTTTGAATATCAGGTTTAAGGCCATCCCACAAAAATTCCTTCTTAACCCTGTGGTAAGTTTTTAAAAATCCTGAGTGCCCGCCTAAGGGAGAGGTGTGCAATTCCATAAGAATCTTTTGTTTGAGTTGGGAATTCTTACTTAGGTATAAGCAATCTTTGTACCATAACGAATCATTTTTACAGCTAAATGTATTAGATGTATTGGGATCTTGTTGTATATTTTGAATGAGTGCCCACACTTCTTCGTCATTCTTCCATTCATCCCTTGCTTTGTTTATCTATTCCAGTTGGATAATAGAAATGGAGCAAAGCAATGCTTCCACATCCTCATCCTTTCTTGAGAGTGCATCTACCACAACATTTTGCTTCCCTGTTTTGTAGATGATTTCAAAGTCATAACCCAACATCTTTGTGACCGATCTTTGCTCCTCTTCTAAAGATAATATTTGCTCTAAAAAGTATTTAAGACTATCCTGATCCATTTTTACCTTGAAGTGTCTTCCCATTAGGTAGGGCCGCCATTTCTTAAGTGCGTGTAGTATTTACAACATTTCCTTCTCATAAATAACTTTGTGTAAATGCTTTCCTTTCATTGGACGACTTTTGAAAGCAATGGGTCTTTCTTCTTGCATTTAAATAGCACCAATTCCATTTCATGAGGCATCACATTCCACAATAAAGGATTTTTCTAATTCCGGTGTAGCTAAGACCGGTGATTGGCACATTGCATCTTTAAGATTTTTAAAGGCCTTCATTGCTTCTAGAGTCCATGAAAATGCATCTTGCTTCAATAATCTTGTTATAGGTGTTGTTATTCTCCCATAATTATTAACAAACTTGTGATAATATCCTATCAACCCAAGAAATCCTCACATATGCTTTATGGATGTGGGGATTTTCCATTCCTTAATGGCTTTAATTTTTCTAGGGTCTACCTTAACACCTTCATGAGATACAATATGACCTGAGATATTCCACCTTTTGTACTCCAAATAAACATTTGGAGCTTTTTGCATATAATTTTTTCTCCTCCAATAGTTTGAGCACCCTATCAACATGTTGAACATGATCCTTCCAAGAGTTGTTGTAGATTAGTATATTGTCAAAAAATACTAACACAAATTTTCTAAGGAATGGTTTGAAAATGGAATTCATCAAACCTTGAAATTTAGAAGGTGCATTGGTAAGGCCAAAAGGCATGACCAAAAATTCATAATTACCCTCATGAGTTCTAAATGTTGTTATAGGAATGTCTTCAGTCTTCATTCTGATTTGATGATATCCTGAACAAAGATACAACTTGGTGAAGTAAATTGATCCATGCAATTCATCCAATAATTCATCAATGACATGAATGGTAAATTTATCTTTAGTAGTGAGTTTGTTGAGCTCCCTATAATCCGGACACATGCGCCATGATCCATCCTTGTTGTGCACCAATACTACTGGAGCAGAGAAAGAACTTTGACTGTGTTAAATTATACCAGCCTCTAGCATTTCTACAACCATATGTTCAATTTCACTCTTTTTGGCGTAGGGATATATGTAAGGCTTGATGTTTGGAGGAACACTTCCTAGAATCAAATGAATAGCATGATCATGATCATGAATAGGTGGGAGGCCTTTGGGAGTCTCAAATACCTTGGAATGATCGTCCAAGAATTTTTGGAGATCTAGAGAAATAGATTATTTCGATGTAGGAACCTCTAGCAAACATAATTGTGCAATTACGCCTCATTGTTATTTCTTTAGAAGCTTTGTCATTCCATTAGAGCTAATTATCTTTCTCAGTTTCCCTGTGATACTCCTTAATTCAACTTCCTTTCCTTAAAAAAAAAAATCATGAAAAGTTCTTGAAAATTAAAATTTATCGGACACAGATTGTAGCCATTGGACTCCTAGTACAACATCAATACGACCCATTGGAATGGAAAGCATGGGATATTCAATACATATTCTCCCATGGATAGCTTGATATTATGGCACTTTCCAAAGCAATTTATGGTTCCTCCACTTGCAACCATTACTTGACACTCTAGTGTTGGATATAGGAAACAATTCAATTCCTTAGCTATCTTACAATGAATAAAATTATGGGTACTGCCCAAATCAATCAACACTATTAACTTTTTCTTCTTGTTATGTCCTTCTATCTTGATAGTTTGAGGATTGGTAATTCCAGCCAATGCATTACAAGATATGGTCGGATTCATTTCTTCTTTCTCTAGGGTTTTTCCCTGGTGTATATCCTATTCTTTTGATGTTTCTTGTTCCTTTTCTTCCTCCTCTTCACAACCTATGTAAAATAATTTCTTCTTAGCACACTTATGACCTTTAGTGTATTTGCTATCACAACTATAACAAAGCCATTTTTCTTTTTTTTCTTCCAATTATTGTGGTGTCAACCTTGTAGGTTGTGGAAGGCTAGGGGAAACAACACTTCCATCTTTATAGTTGTGAGTGGTAGGCTTTCTTGTTGCCATAATTTTTCTTTCCATTTTTCTTGCTAGCTTGAATGCCTTCTCCAATGGATTAGGTTCCCAAAGGTGAACCTCATGTTAGATGTTATCATTTAAAGTCCCTATGAACACATCAATCATATGCTCCTTTAGAATATATTTTACCCTTATATTCAATTTTTGGAAGTCCTCAATGTGATCCATCATTGAACCCTTTTGTTTGAGTTTTATCAACTAGTTAAAAAAGGTGTTCCTTTTTGTATCCTCATAATGTGCTATCATTTCTTCCATAAATATTTCCCAAGGAACAATTTGTTTATGAGAGAAAAGCAACGGATACCATACAAACTGTTTTGGTTCCAAATATAAAGTTGAAATGCGTACCTTTTGTGTGTTTTTCACATTATGGAGATCAAAATATTGCTCCATCTGTAGTATCCATGTTACAGGATCTTTGCCATCAAACTTCCTCATATCGATCTTCAGAACACGGTGAGTCTTCAATCCAAAGTTAGAGCCTATGAAATCATTATTAAGATTTATTTTGTTCTCCTCATGAGTTTCCTTTACTACCCTTTCGCCATTAGTAAGAATTTCTCGTAACAACTTTGTCAAATCTATCTTCAAATCTTCCATGTTGCATTTAAGTTTTTTTTCTATACCATCCATCTTAGCTTCCACGCCATTCATCTTAGCTTGCATGCCATCCATCTTAGCTTCCACACCATCCATCTTAGCTTCCATGCCTTTCTTTAAACCATCCATCTTAGCTTCCAGTCCATCCATCTCAGCTTCTGTTACTTTTTGTGAGAGTGAACTTTGTTGCACTTAGTCTCATAATTTTGATATATCATGTGGCATTTCTTCCTCTTCTTCATGAGTCATGTTAGAGCTTTCAATTTTCTTACTAGATGTTTCCATTTTCTTTCTTTGGGGCATCAATTAATGATAGTTATGCTTCACTATGCCCTTTGAATTCCTTCAAACTAATTTTTCAAACCAAACTTATGAAAAATTTTAAAAAACACTACACACAATTTTTCGCTTTGTAGGAGTTTGATATTGAATCTTTTTTATCTCTGTAATTTCAAATCTCCAAGGTCTAAAATTTTGTCCTGCGGTAATCCTCTAAATCTGACTTCCAACCTTGCAAGTCTAATCAATATTGGATTCTCGAAGGAAGATTTATGCCAAATCTCCCACAATGACCTTATTAAAGACTAGTTTCGTAGAACGAACTTGTATGAAGTGCCACGTGTTAGTGTTTCAACCTTCCGGCCGGAAAACAATACAAAGAAAACTGTAGTTTGTCCTCTTTCTGTAAATGTTTATGAAATTCCAATTTGATGCTTAAAGAGAATGTTATGACGATTTTCCCCAGGTCACCTATTTGAGATATAATTCGGGATTCTGCAAACACCCTAACTTCCTTGGATCATATCTCTGAAAATATAGCGAGACAAGATCTGAAATTCATACCCACGGTTCATAACGATCATGGCTCAAATGGGTTTTAATTTGAACTTCTTAAACGTCGTATAAAACAAGTTATAGCGACAATTCCACGATGACCTGTTTGAAGCAACGAAACCCTAGAATCCAAAGCTCTAATACCAATTGTTATGCAACCAGCTCACAAAATAGAAGAAAATATACATCTATGACTTAAAAATAAGCCTCTTCGAGGGGGAAACCTCCTTTACATTACACAAATGAACAATTCTTGGATGATACAAATGACAAAACCTCCTTTCTATATATAGGAGTCTAAGAGGTCACAATATAATCAAATTTGACATAACAATAATAATACAAGGGCAAAACAATAACAACAATGGGCTTCTATGGGGCACAATAATAAAAATATGGGGACAATAGGGGCACAACAATAATGATAAGGGCTACTATTAATGGCAATAGTAATGGGGGAATCACTAGTATTATAGGGACTTAACACAAAGCTAGCTAGAAAATCATACATGCAACCTGTTACCTGCAAGTATCCCTATTGAAGCTACTTGATCCAACCTTTCCTTGCTTGATATTTTCTTTCCTTTTCTTTCCTTGACCTTCTTTTTCTTTCTTTCTTTCCTTCTCCTCTTGTTTCTTTTGTCCTCTCTGTGACTAATTCTGAGAATGAATTGAAAAAAAAAGATACTAACTGATGCTCTATTGTCTTTTTATTATTTATGTCTCTAATTTCTTCAATTTTCCATTATTTTCCTTCATTTTCCTCATCACAATCAAAATGTGACCTTTCACCTTCCTTTCCTCCTAGTTTCCATTATTTTCATAAATAAATTCCAAATAATGCCTCTTTTCCTTTTCAAAGCCTTAGCTCTTGACTTTGCCAATTTCCCCTTAGCCATAAACACATCAAGTGATTCCCACTAGGATATTTTTTCCCAACATTTAGCTTGGAATAAATGACCCTTAACGATGGTCTTATTTTTCCTTTATTAACTTTGATTACATGAAAATTTAACCTGGATCTGTTATAACCCTTTCATTTACAAATCAAAACACAATGAGAGTTGTACATCATCACTATCATAAAACATACTCATAATCAGCATATAAACAACAATGCCAAGGATACAACAACCATAAAATCCACATATAAACCAATACATCTACACATGTAAGACCAAGGAAAAGGAACTCTTATTAATGAATGCATAAGCCAACTAGGTTAGGGAATTTCATGTACTACCAGACCATAGATTGACTCAAACAAAATTTCTTTCATCTAATCAACCCTGTGTGATATTCCAAGCATGAATGTGGAAATCATCATCAAAACTCAACTAGGGCTTTCCGAGGCTAAACTACCTCACCCTCATTAATAGAACCAGACTTTACCGTAATCCACACTCGATAACTAGGCCCTAAAAAAGCTTGGATTCGACCACATTTCTCCACCTACACCGTGAGGAATTTTCTTATTTCCTAGTCTCTAGGCTTTACCGCAATCCACACCAGATCACTACGCCCTAACCGAGACTCCATCCTCTAGGATTTACCGTATATATCGTCATTCACATGCCAAGGATTCATAGGCCTGATTGAGGGCACCCACCTCTAGGATTTATTGTATATCCTGCCATTCACCAGTCGAATATTCTTAGGCTTATTGAGGTAACAGAAAATTTGTCTTTGCCACAACCCATAATCTCATCCAATGGTTACTAGGCCAAGGATTTACCACAATCCATAGTCTGATGTAGGGATCACTAGGCCACGTGTTCTTTCTTTCAGAGACCACCTCACTCAGTTTTGAATCAATCCAAAAATCCATCTCAACCAAAAACATGAGAACCCATCACACCATGGCTATCTAGAAATGTCAAGGCAAGGTTGAAAAACATTTTCACACCTAGAAAAACCCATGCCAATGACAACACTAGAACCAAGAACAAACATGCATAACCATGCATGCCAAAACTAGCAAGGAAATCACACATGCAAATCGATACATGCAAGTAATCTCACTGTAGCTGCTTTATCCTACTCTTCCTTACTTAATCTTTGCTTCCCCTTTCCTTATTTTCTTTCCTTAATCCAAATTTTAAGTGCTCCAAGAAAAGTCTAAGTGTCGAAGAGAGAGAGAGAGAGAGAGAGAGAATAGAGAGAGACCTCCAAAATTGAACCAAAAAAAAAAATTTACACTGACAAAAGGTACCAACTGATCCTCGAAAGCCTTTTTATTAATGAGGCCTCTATTTTCTTCAATTTTGCATTATTTTCATTCATTTTCCTCCTCACATGCAACATGTAACCTTTCACCTTCCTTTTCTCCTAATTTCCTTTATTTTCAAAAATAAAATGCCAATTAATGCCTCATGCCTTTGCAAATCATTTTCCATTGCCTTTGGCAATTTCCTTAGCCATAATAAACCAAATGAATACCCACACTAGGATGCTTTTGCCCAACATTCAGCTTGGAATAAGTGTCCCATAACCATGGTTATTATTTTACCTTTATGAACTTTATTTACATGGAATTTTGATGAGGGCTATTATAGAACTCTCCCCCTTGGGGGAACACCATCCTCGGTGTTCCATGACACCTATAACCAGCAAAATTTTTGTAAGAAAAATATACTACCCATGTACATTTATAACTTAGCTCATTGCAATATTTAAAATGATCAACCCACTGAGAAACAACCAACATGAAAAAATAACAATAACCAAAATGACATGACATCCATACCACTGATTGGAGCTTTATAACACATCTCATGGAGGTAGTTACATCCTTATACATATTTTCATATACCAAAAACATCACAACAAAACATATGCCAAAAACATTTTCTCAACCAGTGAATAAGGAAGGATACATAACCCACATCTGATCTACCATCTCCCATATAGCTTCATTAGGCCCAAAGTGTTTCCACTGCACTTTAACCTTCTTGATTTCTTGGTTTCAGAGCATGAACATATTTCTTTGCAATATATATTGAGGTTTTGAATGGAATTCTCCATCTGGCTCCACCTACAATACAAACTAGTCAATCACATGATCAACATATTTAACGTACTTATTAAGAAATGACACATGGAAATCATCATGGACTTTCACTAGTAGAGGTAGTGCAATTCAATAGGCTACCGGTCCAATCCTTTCAAAAAATTTGAAAGGTCGACAAAACTAAGGTGCCAACTTGGCATACAATCCAATCCACAAGTAGCTCTTCTTCGGCTTAATAAGAAAATACACCTGTTCCCCAACCTGAAACTCCTTAAATAACCTGATTCAATCTGGATAACGTTTTTTCCTGTATTGTGTTTCTTTCAAATTCTTCTTGATTACCTGCATTTCCTATTCCATCTCTGCCAACATATCCATTCCTATACACCCCCTGTTAACTGGATCACTCCAACTAATGGGAGATTTACAACTCTACCCATACAATTCCTTAGACAAACTCATCCTCAAAGATTCCTAATACCCATTGTTGTAAGTGAACTTAACCAGTGGAAGATACTCTTCCCACTTATCTTGTTGGTGCATCACATACATCCCCAACATGTCCTCCAATATCCTATTGACCCTCTCTTCTTTTCCATTTGTCTATGCATGATAAGTTGTATTAAAGGCCAACTTTGTCCCCAATCCAGCAAAGAGCTCCTTCCAAATCTTGGAAGTGAACTTAGCATCCCTGTTTGACATAATTTTCTTCAAAACACCATGCAGTCTCACTACATCTCTGATGAAGATGTGCTACATCACTAGCTGAATAAGTAGACTTCAATGGCATGAAGTTTTCTCTACCTTTTTCAACTTGTCCACCACAACCATGATGGAATCATGCTGTCTATATTTCCTCGACACACCTATGATGAAATCCATAGCAATGACCTCCCACTTCCACTTTGGAATCGAAATCTGCTGTAGTAATCCACCTGGATGATTGCATTGTACTTTCACTACCTGGTTGTCCAAACATCTAGCCACAAACTCTGGCACGTCCTTTTTCTAATTCGTCCAATGATAAAAATTCTTCACCGCTGTCAATGTCTTTTGATATCCTAGTTCAACTAAATATGGTTTCGCATGAAACTCTCTCAAGATAGTCTTCTTGAGCTCACTATTTTCTTGCACATATATCTTGTCCCTAAATCTGATCAAGACATCTGTTGTAAGACGATATTCGACATCTTGATCACCTGTACCTTGTTGTAATCTAGGCATAAGTTCCATGTACCTGTCATCCTGCTAACCTGTCTATAATATTAGATCCTATAAGTTTATCCCATACGAACTCATAGTTGCTATATGGTTCACCTGTACTCTCCTGATAAGGGCACCTGCAACCCTGCTTTCCTTTCCTTTAATGTACCTGATCTCAAAGTAAAAATCACTGATCATGGCCAAACATATAGCTTTCCTACAATTAATATATGGTTGATCAAATAGGTAACTCAACCCACTGTAATCACTTATCAGTTTAAATATCATGCCAAGAAGATAATGCCTCCACATATTCAAGGCATGGATGATCTCTGCCAAATCAAGATCATGTATCAGATAATTTTTCTCATGCTTATTCAGTTCTTGTGACTCATAGCACACTACCTATCCTTCCTTCATAAATAATCCACCAAGTCCTCTCTTTCAAGCATTTGTACATACCACAAATTCTTTGTCCGGTTCTGCAATCTTTAATGCTGGAGCATTTGTCAACAACTACTTTAATTTCTCAAAACTAGCTACATATTCCTATGTCCATACAAATTTGTTACCTTTCCTTTGCAATGACATAATAAGATATGTGATGCAAGAGAAGTTCTTGATAAACCTCCTATAGTAGCCTACTAACTACATGGATGATCTTACCTCAACCACATTTCTAGGGGCTACCCACTCCATGATAACCCTTACCTTCTCTAGATCCACTCCTATGCCTTCCTTTCAAACAACATCTCCCTTGTTACAAATGACCTTTGTCTGAAAGAAATTGCATTTGCTAAGCTTGGCATACAACTAATGCTCTCTCATTAATCTCAATACTGCTGCTAAATGTTGGGCATGTTCTTCCTCATTCTTAAAATATATCAAGATGTCGTTAATGAATACAATACAAATTTTTCTAGATAAGGATGCAACACAGTATACATCAAGCACATAAAGGCAGATGGAGCATTAGTCAAATAAAATGGAACTACAACAAACTCATAATGCTCATACCTGGTCTAGAAAATTGTCTTGTATATTACCTCTTCCTTAATGTGTACCTGATGATATCCTGATCTCAGATAAGTCTTCAAGAACATTGCTTCTCCCTTCAATTGATCAAACAAGTCATCAATCTTGGACAACATATATTTTTTCTTGATGGCTAACTTGTTCAACTTCTTATAGTCGATTCATAACCTAAGAGTACCATCCTTCTTCTTCATAAACAATACTGGTGCACCCCAAGGTGATACACTTAGTCTAATGTATCCCTTGTCAGACATTTCCTTCAACTATAATTTCATCTCTACTAACTCCGGTGTGCTCATCTTGTAAGGTGACTTCGATGTTGGTGTTGCCCCTGGTACTAACTCAATAGAAAATCCACTTCTCTATGAGGCGGAAACTCTGAAATATTTGCTGGAAACACATCCTGAAACTGTTTTAGAACTGGGTACCTGCTCAACATATCCACATCCTCAACTTCCTTACCTTTGTCACTGGAAATATGCACTGTAGATAACACACACCCTTTTTTTTACTGCATTTTACCCACATAGTTGTCACCATCCTAACTGATGTTTCTTTCTTCTTACCCTGCAAGATTCTCTATTCTCCATTGTCATCCAAGAACTCAATGGATTTGTCATAAAAATATAGCTTGGTCCTATGAAGATATAGCTAGCTCATAACCAATATTATACTATATGATCCCAACAAAAATACATTCAAATGTCCTATGGTAGGCATACCATTCAACTAAAATGCACAAGCTCTTACCCAGTGATACACTCTCTTCTTTGTACATGTAACCAACTGAACTAACCAAGATTCTACATGCACTTCTTTATTCAAACCACACTTATCCACTAGGTTAGGACTAACATAAAAATAATTAGATTGAGGGTCAATCAAAATGGAAACAATTTTATCACAAATCTTACTGTCCATCTCGATAAAATTTTCCCGGTGCTTTGTGTGATTGTTATCTAGGACTTCATAAATCTATGGAATGCTCTGCCCAACATCCCCAACTATTTTTGCCTCTTGCGCACTGTAAATCAGAGGCCTACCACCCTGATTCTATATAAATTCTCTCTTAATATGTTCCTTACCACGTTCCCAACACTCTAATTGTCCTATACCATCACCTCTATTATGCTATTGTGACCCATGTCCCTGTCTAGTTGTGTTGAACTTCTTGTATGGTGCAATGTTTTCTTTCTCTTCTACATTCTGAGGCCTTGTTCTTTTGATTTTTCATTTACCTTTACCTTTATATTTCACTTTGAGGCTGAAGATATCTATTATGGCCTTCATAATTTTTGTGTACCCATGCAACTCAAATAATTTCTTCCTCCCAAGTAACCAAGCCTCTACATCCTTTGGCTTCTTCAAATCACCATCAAAGGTAGGTGTCTTAGCTTTCTTAAAATCATCTAGAAAATATCCCATTTCACTTCTGGCCTAAGGGTGATAACGATGACGATCATAGTGCCTGTCAGAACCAGAACTAGAAAAATACCTGTGTCCATGACCTCTCCTATCCAGAGTGTCCAATAACCTTCCATCTCTAACAATTTCATCCCTATCTTACCTATGACCACCATGATACCTACTTCCATATGCCCCATTAGTTATGTCCTCCTTCCCATGGCTGATCCGAAGTGGTCCCTCTCTTGGCAATTCTAACAAACTCTAAAGGATTACTACATTATCTTCTGCTTTCTTCTCCTGTGCCTGCATGATTCTATCATTATCTTCTTTGCAACTTCTTAATTCTTCCTTCAAGCTTCTCAATGTGTTTGCTAAATTACAAGAGTTCCCAACTTCACGTTGCTCATCTGACCCATAGGGAGAACCTCCTGAAGTGTAGTCTACCATCTTGCTAGTCATCTTTGATCTCTTCTTGCAAGGTATATCATCTCAGCTAAGCCACATCATAAACAAACTAACATACCTTAGTTTAGTTCAGAGGAGGATATCTCATCTGCTAGAACAACGCAATTAGCACAATACATATATAAACATAATCATATCAACATTTAATCAGCATTCCAATCATTATCCAATCATTAATGCATGACCATACCAACCACATACCATGAAATCATGCATGACAACTACCACAATGTCAATGTATTATTTACAACATATAAACACTGACATGCATGATCAATGCACAACTAGCATGCACTCATTAAGACCACATCCAACAACAACACCATCAACTTTCACATGGAGACACAACTATGACCATGCCAACACCATGCATATGAAACAAGCACATATACCATAAGTATAAGGAACACATATGCAATCGACATGAATGCGTGACCAACACAGTGCCCATCCAGTCCAATGGGTGAACCGTGCTCTGATACAACTCTATAACACCCTCCTCCCACATTTTCCCAAGATAACCAGTGTGCTATGGTAAACAAGTGACGAGAGGCTACTATGATCTGATTCAACTCCCCATGTATAGTTAAGGAAGTGGAACCTACAAAACACAACCAATCAGACCTTCTACACATGTTACAAAACCTTCAAGATCCAACCAACCCTTCCAGGTAACCAACCCCTGAGGAAACTTAAAATTTTATTAACCTAGAGCCTTAGTCGCTCCCATGAAATGGGCATGCATGCAACTGGGACCCTCTAGTTACTCCAACAGCAAGGGCATGCAAGTGACTGGAGAATGTTTTAGCTAGTTTAGAGCCAATGAACCTAGATTTTGTGCCACATTTTCAGGGCTAGGACTCAGGCCACTGCCCAGAACTCCATGAAACCTTTAGGAATGAAACGTAACATCAAAACAATAATACTAAAGAAAATAATTGAACAAATACTTGAATAGACCCCTAGTAGTCATGACAAACATTTTGTCAAAAATGTCACAAATATGCATTCTACAAGTCATAACAACATATCTAAGCATAGGGGTCTCACACTTATATCGAAATCGCTAAGAAGCATTGATGCCTTATCACATTAGCTTCATTATCATGTATTAGGTCATATATTCATTGTTTATCCATTTAAAAATAAAAACATGATGAGAACCATACATCATCACTATCATAAAATATACTCATAACCAGCACATAAACAACAAAATTGACAAGGATACAACACCTATAAAATCCACATATAAACTAGTACATTTACACATGTACCAAGGAAAAGGAACTTTCATTAATTAATTGATAAGCCAACCAGGTTTGGGACTTCCATGTACCACCCGACCATAAATTGGATGAACCAAATATTTTTTTGAGCCAATCACCCTCATGCCATATTCCAAGCATGAATGTGGGACCCATAACCAAAACTCAACCAGGGCTTCCCGAAGCTAAACCACCTCACCTTGATCAATAGAACTAAGCTTTACCGTAATCAAAATCGGATCACTAGGCCCTAAACAAGCATGGATGCCACTGTATTTCTCCACCTACACCATGAGGCATTTGACTATCTCCTATTCTCTAGGATTTACCTCAATCCACACCAGATCACTAGGCCCTAACTAAGACTCCACCCTCTAGGCTTTACCATATATGCCCCCATTCACCAGCCAAGGATTCCTAGGCATGATTGAGGGCACCCACCTCTAGGCTTTATTGTATATCCCGCCATTCATTGGTCGAGTATTCCTAGGCCCACCGAGGTAACACAAAATCTGGCTTTCCACAACTCATAGTTTGGTTAAGTGTTTACTAGGCCAAGGCTTTACCATAATCCATAGTCCAATTCAGGGATCACTATGCCATGTTTTCTTTCTTTCAAATACCACCTCACTCCATTTCGAATTTATCCGAAAATCCATCTCAACCAAAAAATGAGAACCCATCACACCACGGTTATCTAGAAATGGCAAGGAAAGGCTAAAAAACATTGTCACACCTAGAAAAACCCATGCCAATGACAACAAGAGAACCAAGAACACACATGCATAACCATGCATGCCAAAATTAGCAAGGAAATCACATGTGAAAATCGATACCTACAAGTTATCCCACTGTAGTTGCTTGATCCTTCTCTTCCTTGCTTGATGTTTTCTTACTCTTGCCTTCTTTGTTTTCCTTGATCCAAAGCTGAAGTGCTCCAAGAAAACTCTAAGTGTCCAAGAGTGTGAGAGAGATAAAATAGAGAGAGAACTCCAAAACTAAACTAACAAAAGGTTAAACTGACAAAAGGTACCAACTGGTCCTCAGAAGACTTTTTATTAATGAGTCCTCTATTTTCTTCAATTTTCCATTATTTTCCTTCATTTTCCTACTCACATGCAACCTGAGACCTTTCACCTTCATTTTCTCCTAATTTCTTTATTTTCATAAATAAAATTCCAATTAATGCATCGTGCCTTTCCAAAGTCGTTTCCATTTCATTTTCCAATTTCCTTAACCATAATAAGTCAAATGAACACCCACACTTGGATGTTTTTTCCCAATAGTCATCTTGGAATAAGTGTCCCATAACCATGGCTATTATTTTTCCTTTATTAACTTTATTTACAGGGAATTGTCACCAAGGTTGTTACAATATCCTTCATTTTCTTACTAGGACCATGTAGCCTCTTCATGCTCAAATCTAACCATAGTTTGTCTCTCAGCTTGAATGACTTATTTATACTACGTTGATCATGCCTAGTCTTGTGTTTTTCCAGTGACTTCTACAACGTCTCCTATACTTGTTAATGGATCTTCCTAACCTTCTCAACATTTTTTTTCCTTAGGGCATCCCTTATAAGATCCTACATAACCCCTCATTTTTGTCCATATGTAATATCCATAGGTGAAGGTGGGAAATATCCAAAAAAAATCAAATGATAACTTACTAGTATAAGTGTTGACTTCTCTATTATAAAAGTGTTGTATATATACCATATTTTCATCCTAAGTCCTTAGATGCTTCTGACTATAACCCCTCAAAGGATGCACCAAAGTATTGTTAACTACTTCTGCTTTCCTGTCTTTCTATGGATGGAATGATGTAGACCTATTCAACTTCATGTCCATATTCTCCCACAATGTAGTCCAAAATACATTGAGAAATCTCAATTCCCTATTTGAAAAATATTCTCCTTGGTATCCCAAAGTGCACTTAGACCCATCCAAAGAACAAGTTCATTGCTTCCTTCCCATTGATGGTATCTTTACATGGCATTAGAGAACACATTTTGTTGAACCTATAAACTACCAAAAATAGGTAGTCATGTCCCTTCCTGGTCATTAGTAAACCTCCCACAGAGTCACTAAAATTCTTTCCCAATGATGAGTGGATCTGAGGAGGGGATGGTATAGACCCTACTTCTTATTACTAAGCTTGTTGGTATGAAAAAACAAACATCCTATTATGAACCTAGTTATGTCTTCTTGCATCCTAGGTTAGTACGCATACCTCTACATATTGTAAGTTAACTTCCCTAAAATATAATTCCCTACAATATTGTAAGTGTGAGCCTCCCTCATTAGTTGTAGTCACTCAACATTAGGAACACATCACTTATCTAGTATATAGAGTAGCCGATTCTGGAAATGGTAGTCAATTATGTCACCATCATGCACTACTATGGAAGTCAATTATGTTGTCCTTTATATATGACTCTTTGTATGCATCATGGTTTAAAGACTCCATGAGCATCATAGTTCCAAAACTGTGATGTTTCATGTCGGTGGCCTTGAAAGCATGTCATCCAACTAGTTTGTGCTTCCCTTCTTATGATTGATCACTATATGAAATTGTTGTAGAAATCTTGTTAAACTCAAAAATTATTAGATCAAAATTATATAACCATGAATTTCATATTGCTCACAAGATGTACATATCTATACAATTGATTGACCCTTGATTTCATATTCCAAGAGGTCTCTAGGACTTCTCATGGCCATTGGCATTCACTTGAGGATTTTCACCTTCCTATAAAGTCAATAAGCCAAGTTCACATAACCCAATATGATTATGTTTTCAACATCCCCCCCCCCTCCTTAATCTAAGGGGGTGTATATGAGTCCAAGAAGAGAGATGAAATACAAAAGTGTATGGAATTCAATTGCTAGATGTTCTCTCTAAAATGGTGGTTTAAGGAATACCACAAACCAAATGGGTTGTCTCTACTCTAATTGGTAGAAAAGGTTATAATTTTCAATGTGAATTTTACCTATTTCAACCAAAAATAAATGAACTTCCTTAAGTAGTCATGAGGGAGTTCAATTGTGTAATTGTAGTTTATTAGGAAGGGTTGCAATTCTTTAATCTCTGGATATGGGTAGATGAGATTCAAGGAAGATGGTTTATGTATTAATCTTGGGTTCTTTTGTAGCGGCTACAACCACCCTCCAAAAGTTTTCCTTAGCTTCATTTTGGAGCCTCCCTACCAACCTACACAACAACATGTCTTGCTTCATCAAGTACACAAGCTCCAGTGATTTTCTTGCAGAAAGACAGCCTATCAATCAAACCTTGATGCATTCCCCTCACAGGCTGTTCACCCGGACTTGGTCCAGTAGCAGGCTGAGCAACTCCTTCAAGAATTTGCGTAAATCTGGGGGGAAACCATCCTTCCCTCTGGAAATTGTGCAATCCTGACAGGAAGCTTGTTGGGTCCCGGATTTGCGCAATTATGCTAAGCAAGGTTCACCCAGAAAATTGCACAATCCTTCCCAGATGGGCTGCTAAGCCCATAATTTGTGAAAATATGCGAAGAAATCAATTGCTCTACCCAGAATTTGCTCAAATCTTTTGAGTAGCTAGCCCAGCTCCCAGCCAGAAATACGCATTTCTCCCAGTAGTTGAGTAGCCTCTTGCATGTGTAGCTCAATTGACTGGTTCCTTCCGGGACCAAGCAAAACATACTTGCATGCATCGGTTGCTTCTCCCAAGGAACCATGCATGGGAATCCCTTATTTCAGGGATCTATTTTTGGTAGTTGGAGGTTACATGCAAGGTGTTAACACCCAGGTTGTTCCCTATGACTCCCAAGGGAATACGGCCGAGGTAACCACTAACCAAGCTTTGGAGTATAGGTCCTAGCCTACCTATAATCAGAGAGGGCTCTCTCTTTAAGTTTTAGCTTTGTTTGGTGAAGATTTTAGGCTAGTTATAAGTTTCAGTTTTTTTGTTTGAGACTTTGGTTGTGAACTGTTGTTGTGAGAAGGGCATGAAATGTGTGAAAGATGCTAGTCCATTAGGCATATGGAGTCAGAAATCTGAAATAGTCCTAGTGCCTGTGATGGAGAAAGTTTTACTGCAAGGCTAGATGGCTATTCTTAATATAAATTCTGATTAGTGAGTGAAACAGTGGGAAATGGAATTACGGACAGTGCGATAACAATTTGAACAATTTCTACTTAGTAGCATACATGAATTACTAAATAGTAACTGTGAAATGTTCAGGGTTTATTGGAGCAGTTAAGAATTCCAATTAAACAGCTGAAGTGATAGAAAACATTTATAGTAAAGACAGATTGAGATCAGGGTGTCTCCATGGAAAAATCCTGAGCTATTCTTTTTCTTTCTCCCTGGATTTAGAACAACATATGAGAGATGTGAGTTAAACAAATAATAAAACATTAACAGAGATAGAGAACACTTATTATATTAAGCCATAGCACTAGAATCCTATAGCATTAAATGGTTCCAAGACAACATGCATCAGTAAGACCCAATTCCTGTAAACTCCAAGCTTTGTTTATATCATTCTTCCAGAAATTGCGGCCGAGTTCACCTCTTTAACCAGAAACAACAACAACCCCCCTGCAAGCTTATGCGAGGGGGAATATATACAATCAGTTTTTACAAAATATCTGAACCACTAAGTCACTTGATAAACTAAATACGCTCACCAATTTTACAAAATAGCAGATAAGGAAGTTATTGTTGCCCTAAAAATAAAATAAATAGTCTTTAATTCTGTTAGAAATCTTCTTAACCTTTGGAGGCCACTGAGCCGGTTGAGCATTCTGCATTAATGCTGAATGATGTGTCTTTATGCTTTGTCATGCTGTAGCTTTCTCGGCCCTGTTACCTGTAGTTGTCAATGTTGCTTTTATTGGCCGAATCTTCCTATTGAATTGGCTCATTCCACTCTTCTCCAATCATAGTGTATGCATCACATTTTCTGAACATGATGACTTACGTTTTTTGATGAAAAAACTTTGATGAAAGCCTCTTGTTTACAACAACAACTGTATCATTCTGGTCCACCACTCTTGTGTAGGCAATTGATGTCTCAAAATTGCATCTAAGGTTTCATCTGCCTCTGCGTATTTGTAGAAGTTTGGAGGCACTTCAAACAAATGTCTGATCTCATTCATAATAAAAATTAAGTTCTCTACTCTGTCATAGAGACTTCGCCCAGATGTTGGCCCTGTTACCTCTGAAGTACTTGATCCTTGAGTGATCTGATTGGTAGCAAATGTGTTCACCCTTTTTGCATAATTCTCATGTGATAGTAGTCTCCCTGCGCTGTTCAGCAAGCCAGGAAGACCTCTGCCCTGTAATGCTGAAAACTTATCCATGAATCTGTTGACTTCTGTTTGCATGTCCTGGCTTCTT
>APFE031594479.1:54273-72354 GCA_000404065.3 Pinus taeda | reverse complement strand
TATCTCGTACATTTGTAGTACCACTGACAAAATTTCCGAAGTCCTTAAAAGAAATGTTATTGTTACATCATTCAAACCCTTGGAGACCATCTGTCATAAGATGAGATTTGTTAAAGACAAAGTTGACCAATTTCAATTCAAAGGAGTTTACAAAATTAACTGCTCTTGTGGAAAGTTCTTCATTGGAGAGACTGGTCATTTATTCAAAATAAGACTCAAGGAACATGGGGAAGACATAAACAAGGAAAGAATTCTCTCCTCTACCCTTGTTGAACATTTTTCCAAAACTAAACACCATTTATGCCTTAAAGATACTAAAATCGTCATGAAAGAAGATCATTATTTCAAGAGCGGGTTTAGAGAAGCTTTAGAAATCATTAAACATCCCAACAATCTTAATAATGATGTGGTTGTTAAGGTTATTAACAACTAAATTCCTTTACTCTCTCCCATCTAACGTTTTTCCTTTTTCTTCTTACTTCTACTCCTTTGAGCTCTTCCTTCCCTTCCCCCTTCCCCAACTCGTTTTTCTTCTTTTTCTTTCTTTCCCTTTCCTTTTATTTGTTCCTTCGTATTTTCTTATTACTTTCCTATTTTTCCCTTCCCTTCCCATTCTTTATTCTATTTATTTAATATTCATTATTAATTAAATTATTTATTACTTTACTTTTAATTTTTTATTTGTATTATTATTTATTTTATTATTCCTTGTTATTTTAATTTTGGTTCATCTAATTTTATCTATTTTACTTATTTTATTATTAGATTCTTTGTATTATTTTTGTTTTATATTTTATTGCATTTTTTACTCTTTGTAGTTTTATTATTTTTATTCTTTTTATTTTTATTTTTATGATTTGATTTTAAGTTATTCTATTTTCATTAAAGTTCTATTACTATTTATTATTTCTCTTATTCTTTTTTTTTCTTTTCTTGATCCCACTCTAATTTTCCTTCTATGTTTCTTTTATCTTCTTTATTTTTTGTTTTATTCTTCTATTCCTTTGTTATTTTTCATGATTTTCTTATTATTTTTGTTAACCTTTCTTATTTATTTTCTGTAAACTTATACATTCTTCTTTTCTCTCTTTTTTATTTTGCTTTCCTATTTATTCATTCATTTATATTTCACTTCCTTCTCTCGACAATCAGGACTCATCACGTCTTGATGATAAATCCTCTTTGACACTTGAAACATCGACTTAAAAATGGCACTTGTGGATTTTCCAATCAACACTCTTCAAACCCTAACCATAGAAGTCTCCAAACAGTTTTTAGTAGCAATGTCAATACATACTAAGATGTACCTTTTTACTTTCGAAGGATGTTCAATAGGACTTATTGCCGCAAAATATAGCAGGCCTTGTAGAGGGAAACCCTACAAAGAATAAGCTAGACCAAGAAGCAATAATGGGATAGTGACCCACTATCACCATAGCTAAAACCTCCTGCTCTTTATGGATTGTCACCAATGGGAGGAGTCTCAGTAGGAGAGAGATCACTTATAATAGATATATTATGGTTAATGTGTGAAACGATGTCACTAAGAGATCGTTAAGAAAGGTGCAAAGTAGGTCCAAGGATTGATAAGGAAGCAATTTGCTTTCTATGATGAGACCTAGAAAAAAGGACGAAAGACACAGGGTTTGATAAATTTGTCAAGTGTTGGAGAAATCGTAGGTTAAGGCTAGGAGAAAATGTTTCTTTCAATCTATACCAGTGATGCTAAGCCTCGTGAAACCTTCAAGGACTCCCTTAATTTGAAGGAACCATAACTAGGGTTTCCCTTTTGGGCAAACAACTATGGGAAGGAAATCGATGGATTAAATTGAAGTGGATGCACACCAAAAGGATATATTTTGTTGAAAATATTATCCTCTTAATGTTTAGGCTCTCCAACAGCCAAAATTTCTCTTTCCTAGGGATTCGCACCAAGCCCTAGTTCCCTAACTTACCCTTGAAAGGGTTGAATTGAAGGAGAAAAAATATGGATAAAATTTGAGAAAGATCACCAAATAATTGGACTAGTTCCTTGTCCTTTGGGAATATGGTGTCTAGGATGAAAAAGATTATCGAAAATTATTCCTAAGGAGGCTAAAATTTGGTGCCCTAGTAATCAAATTTCAAGCATTTACCAACTCAATGGAAAAATGGAATTTTATGGGAGAGCTACCTACTAGGAGTTCACAACTAGGAAAATTCATCACATGTTATGTATGAGTAATGCATGAAATATTCATCTATATAGAAATTTAATTAATATTCAACAAATAAGGGCAGAATGTTGCATAACCTAGAAACAATAATTTGATACATTAGACATCAAGAAATAGATATTCAACAATGGAGTGCACTTACAAGATAACATACAAGATTTACATCCATTAAAACCAAATAATAACTCCAAACAATATCCAAGGTCAGCTCCAAATATCAAAATGCATCCAAAGATCTCCAAACATCCATAAAAGATCAAGTGTGAGTTCCTCTAAAGAGGTCCAAATTCCAATGTGTGATGATGGGAGATCACAATGAAGTGATCTCTAATTTATATGTGACTAACTAGTGTCTAATTAATCCTAAAATCCCCTCAAACAATAAAATAATGGGAAAGTTACAATCAAGGTCACAATCTGACCTTGTAGCTTTCATTAAGACTAAATATCTCCGCATGTGTGAGCTAAAGTGAGAAAAATGATGACATCGTACTAGAGGATTACCCTTCTAGGGCTCGCTTTGAGCTCTTTGGGTGTAAGGACTAGTGTAGAGGGCCTCTAAAATCATAATCTAGGGGTTAGCCCCTAGATACCTGTGAAGGCACAAAATTGGGTCTCATGGGTCTCTTAATGGCGTGAATGCCTAATTCTTTTCCAAAATTGAGGACTCTAAGGATAGTGTTAGCCCTCCCATGTCTTAAGGTGAAAGAAAAACCTCATATAGGCCCTAGTTCAACTGCCAAACCATGTGATCATTGATAAGTTAGCTAGGGGCATGTTGGTCCAAGTGCAACATCCCATAAATGATATAGGGATAAGTGAAGGAACTTTGTAGGTGTTGAAGGTGCCCATGTATATGAATGATTCTCTACAATTATTCGGAGTCCCATGGCTCTCATCGCATCAGTTATGGGTGTCAATATGTCCCTCGAGAGGATCTAGACCCCAGTTAAGTTGCCTAGACCTAGGGATGGAACCACCTACCAATTACACACAATATCTAGTGCTCCAAATTTCACTATTAGGTACATTAATCAGTATTGCATCTAAGTGAACCAAGCTTGAAAGAAACTGGAAAATTAACACTTCATATAGGCATCTCTTCCAAAATTGGGGCCTTAGTCATGCAATGGTGTTACCTTTCTAAGTAGGAGTGGTTATTAGACTTGTAGAATTTTGTAGATTTTTTCCTACAAACCAACTAGATTTGATACCATATAGAACTTTTTCTACAAATCAGCTAGCTCCGATACCATGTAGAAATTTCCCACCTATAGATCACCTGGTAATGCAATGTACTAAAGCAAAACACTTGATCTACTTCTACAAACAATTTAGCAAAGCTTAATCAACCATGAGCAACATCAATAAGAACACATATAATTGATGTGGAGAAATCAAATACACATAACACAGAAGATATAACTAGGGGAAAGCACCAACCTAAAACCCCATCTCTGTATTATCATACAAGTGGAAATATGTCTAGATTACACAAAGCCTTAGTTCGGAAGTTATCTAGCTCTCAGTACAATCCCTCTGCTGCTCATAGACAGTCAAAGGCTTCTCAAAAACCTTCTCCTCTACCCTCCAAGCCTCCTATTTCTATGCACAGTTTTCCTAGGTCCTCCAGCTACAACCTGTGTGATTCTCACCTCACACACAACACTGACCTCTGAAATAACTACACAAACCTGAAGGAGATCAATCCTCATCATGGATGAGCTTCCTTTATAGGAAAAATATTCATCCAGCTGATAGTACACTATCCCACATCTGATCTCAACTGGGTCTCTAACAAAACTGACATGCATCAGTTATCCATGAGTGAATACATGGTTATCTAAAAATAATAGTTGTCACATGCATGCAAGCATCAATAAACTATATCTCATTAATTAACAACTTGTTAAATTAATCTAACTGAACTTGACTAAGTTAAACTAAGTCAACTGATCCTCTCAATATAGAACTCATCCTTAATTCCTCAATTAGTGGAGCAAATCAAGGACACCTTCCCCAATTAGTGGAGAAATAATTACATGTTCTCACAAAGACTTCAAGTTTGCTTTTCCTTAACTAATTAACTCAAATTGAATTAATTAATTAATTTACAAATTGCAGTTAATATCAAATTCAAATTTTACTTCATATTTTAGACCAGGGTCTATCTAAAAATAGGAATCCAACTTGAACTGCTAAAAATAGAACTTCTATTTTTAGCACTTCCATTTTTCATTCCCTGTTGCCCAATCCAACACTGATGCCCAAACTGCTATTTTTAGCAGTGTTATTTTTAGCACTTATATTTTTAGCAATTTCTTGTTGCCAATTTTCAACACTCCCTCTCAACAAGAAAGGCTTCCTCTCAAACCCAATCCTGTACCTCTAGAATGTTTTGCATGCAACACATCTACCAAGTATGGCTGCTCCAACAACTCTTGGAACAAAAAATATTCCCAACTGACCTCTCTATTGGGCTAGAAACATACTCTAATGCTGAAGCTCTACCTACTGCTGACAAGTGCTCCCTCTCTAACTTCTACGCTACTGCAACATCTCCATGCATCTCGCACCATTGCACCCTTCTCTGTGCTACCTTGCACTGTGCAACACACTTGTGCCTCTCGCATTGCTACAGCCTGCATGCTCTGCGTTGTCCTGGGATTCCCTGCACTATAGCTCTCTATGCCGCTCCATCTGCATCTGTCTCTACCCAATCAGTCAGTTCCTTCTACTCTACATCGGGGCTCCCGTAGCAAGGTCTCATCCAAGAGGTTGGGTACCTCAAGGATCCTGCCCCTCCTCCTTGGGACGATCACTCCACATCACCCCACCTCCTACCTGGAGGTGTGGCTGCATGTGATCCCTCAGCCCACCTGGCTCGAAGTTTCCCCCTACTAGAGGTCTCTACATGATTAGATGTCTCTACTCGATCTCCTCCCAACTTCCCCTGTTTTGGCTGCTCCACAACCTCCTGAAGCTGCTACACCAATCGTGGCTACTCCACAATTGTCTGAGACTTCTTCTGGCTCTGCATGTTGAGAGGTAATTTAGTCTCCCTCTCAACCACCAAGTATCTAACCTTTTCTTTGCTCCTCAAGGCTTTTCATGCATCTTGTACCTCAAGTGCATACAGGTTCTTGGCTAGCGCACCAATCTATTTCCAATTTCCCGCCGTCACAAATTTTTCTAGAAAAAGCGCTGATTTTAAATCAGCGATATCTCCCTCATCCGAACTCCCATTCAGTCATTTTTTTTTTATTATTTTGGGTATTTTTCCACAAGGAATCAAAATATGCTATTTATTTCTGAAATTTTTGTATAGAAATTTTCAGATCTGCTTTGCAAACTCTTGGCCCAAAACTCAAAACTTTGAAATCTCCTCTTCTTGTATATTGTTCTTGCTTGATCACCTATGCTCTGATACCATGTAGAATTTTGTAGAATTTTTCCACAAATTAGTCAACTCTGATACCATGTCAAAATTTCCCACCTGTAGATCAACCTCGTAATGCAATGTACTAAAGCAAAACACTTGATCTACTTCTACAAACAATTTAGTGGAAGCTTAATCAACCATGAGAAACATAAATAAGAACACATATATCTGATAAGAAGGAATCAATCACACATAACACAAAATAATTTACCCGGGGAAAGCACCTGCCTAAAACCCCATCTTTGTATTATCATACAAGTGGAAATATAGTCCGGATTACACAAAGCCTTAGCTCGGAATCTATCCAGCTCTCAGTACAATCCCTCTGCTGCTCACAGACAGTCAAAGGCTTCTCATAAACCTTCTCCTCTGCCCTCCAAGCCTCCTATTTCTATGCACAGTTTTTCCTGGGTCCTCCAACTACAACCTGTGTGGTTCTCACCTCACACACAACACTGACCTCTGAAATAATTGCACAAACCTCAAGGAGATAAATCCTCATCATGGATGAACTTCCTTTATAGGAAAAATATTCATCCAACTTATAGTACATTTTCCCTTCTCTAATCTCAACTCGGTCTCTGTCTAAACTGACATGCATCAGTTATCCATGAGGTTATACTCAGTTATCTGAAAATAATAGTTTTCACATGCATGCATGCATCAACAAACTATATCTCATTAATTTAACAACTTGTTAAATTAATCTAACTAAACTTGACTAAGTTAAACTAAGTCAACTAATCCTCTCAATATAGAACTCATCTTTAATTCCTCAATTAGTGGAGCAAATCAAGGACACATTCCCCAATCATTGGAGAAATTATTGCATGTTCTCACAAAGACTTCAAGTTTGATTTTTCTTAACTAATTAACTCATGGAGAATTAATTAATTAATATTAAAACTGTTGATAAGACCAAATCCGAATTTTACTTCCTATTTTAGACCAGGGACTGTCTAAAAATAGGAATCCAACTTGAACTGCTAAAAATAGAACTTCTATTTTTAGCACTTCCATTTTTCATTCCCTGTTGCCCAATCTAGCACTGATGCCCAAACTACTATTTTTAGCAGTGCTATTTTTAGAACTTCTATTTTTAGCAATTTCTTGTTGCCAATTTTCAACAGTGTTAGAATTTGTCATGCACCTTCCTTGACTCAATATAGTTGTCACACCCTTGTTACCAACAGAGTTATCTTACTTTCCTCCGTGCGAAATCGCGGTCAAGGCATTACCATATGACCAACTGCTGGGACCCCTATACCAAACGGTTTGAGGTCTAATTGGAACTTCTTACCGGGGAGATGCCCTGACATGTTGGTGGGTCCAGCACCATCAACATTTATGGCGCCAAAAGGAAGGCTAGATGACAAGTTGTATCCTCTCATCTAGGTTTGAACCTTTTCATATCTTTCATGGATTCTTGCACTCTTCTGCCTCCACGATATTTTTCGAATCATGAAGATGTAACCATCACAAGGGAGTTTTTCAATCACTTGTCAACTTACACATATGATGGTGAAGGCAAAGTGGCCTGGCATGAGTACTGACATGGATTTATTTCCATGCTTCATGAGGAAGATGGGTGTTCTGATGAACATGCCAACTTACTGCTTGCATACACACTTCCCGAATCTCCACTTTGATGGTTGTTTAGCCTATAGATGATGATGTGCACTCACTTGAGCACTTCTGTGATCTCAATGAAGATGCTTTCTATCATTTTGATCCAGAACATCTTGACCAAAAACTGCTACAACAAAGGAAGGCTCCGCATGAATCGATTATGGATTTTTGGCAGTGCTTCCGTGACTTGCAGTTTCAAGCTCCAAGGAGCCAGATGAAATTTCTCTATCTTTTGGACCGACTCAAGTATTACATTAAGAAATATACTTGTCCCAAGAAGAATTTTGAAATCAAGCCTCGCTCAACATTCCTCGGTGATGGAACTATGCAATCTCAGGAGGATGCGGTCACTGTCACGAGTGACTGCCCGCCATCCCCTCATCAAATATCTCCACCACTGTTGAGTGATGTTGAGGATCATGCTCACACACTTGTTCGTCTTTCACATCCTCCCAACATCACTTCGCTCAATTTTTGTGCAGATTTGGTTGTGATTCCTTCGAGTTTTCATATGAATTCTGTTCCAGAACCTCCGTCTTCACACTTAGCTATTCCTCCAGATGATAATGTCTTTTGTTCTTCCATTCCAGACTCTTCACTTGTTGTGAATGAGGAAAAAGCCACTAACAGAGTTGGTGTTGCATGACCAACATGCGCTGACATTCATGAAGAGTATGAGTGGGAGCTTGAGCATCAACACTCGAAGAAGGATGACTCCCTTCCATCTAATCCTCCTCCGTTCTTTCTTGACATCTATGGTGAACCTTCCATCCATGAATTTTCATGTGTATCTCCATCCACGGATGCACCCATTGTTGATCACTTGTAGGACACACCAGATGTTGGTCCATCATTCGACAATGGAGAGGATAAGTTATTCATTGAAAATCCACTTGACCTTTCATCTGCCTTTTTTGGAAACAAAAGAATGAGTTTGTTCGCTTTTCATCTACCCCTCTATTTGATTCATCTAATCATGAGGATGTTGATGAAATCATTGATTTTTTTGATCGTGGCTGTTGTGATCCATTTGCTACCATATTTGATCACGATCATGACTCTATCGTAGTTGATCTTTCGAAGCCACTGGTTTATGATGATTTACCTGATGATGAAGTTGAAACACCCAAGACTATCGAGGCCCTTCAGCCCGAGATGGTGGTTATGTCAGGTCTTTGCTCCCTTGGGGTTATTCTCACTTCTGATCAAGAAACTGTTCAATCACCCCAGGCCCCTTATCACTCATATGTATGCATTGAAGATCCATCTCACACACAGATCATACTTCCTCCACTCGAACTACACGATCCTATCACTCATGCATTGGAGGAAACTTACATTGCAAGCACACATGCACAATGCAAGTTATCTATGTTTATTTCATTTTCTTTCATGTCACAATAAAGAATGTGCTTATGCTTCGAAGCTGCACGCAGTGTCTCACAACACCATGATAAGTCCACAGACTACTTGTCATGCACTTGCACTCACTTATATCCTGTGGGCACTTTGAAACACGAAGTGTGGTTGTCTAGATTGTTATATCTTTCTTGCTTGCTAGTTCACACAACTGGGTTTCTCGCCGACCAAGCCTTCACCAACATGGGTCAACCAATGCACCGGTGGATGCATTGGAAATATCACTTCACATGATCAGGCTCATGCACGTTAGCTTAGGAGTAGGAGTATTGTTTGCTTTCAGTTGTTTGCTTGCATGCTTGTTTGCTTACTTTCTTTGTTTGTTTCTTTGTTTGCTTGCTTGTTTCCTTTCGCTTTTTCTTCTTCTCTTGCTTTTATTTATTGTTTTCTAGTTTGCTTGTTTTGTTCGTAGGTTAGTTTCACATGAAACCACGTATGACTCTTGAAACAAGATGGGTAAAGTACAAGAGGCCTTGTATAGCTATCACTACTTGTTTATCTGTCATCTTGCCTCTGTATGAAGAGCTTGTTACTTTTAGTCCATGATACGTCGAAGGAAAATACGTATTATTCAAAGAGAACCTTTATGAAAACACAACACTTGTGTGCTAACTAGTATCACCTACTCTAGTCAGTTGTTTTTGGGTTAACCCTTGTCAGCTCAGTCAAGTAGAGTAAGGTGAGGGGGAAAACATTAACAGGCATGTCAGAGATATAATAAACTACTTCTCTACCTCTTCTACTCTCAATAAGTTGGGATCCCTCTTCCACCTCTAAATGAATAAGTGCTATGCACAATTACGAAAATAAAATAAAAAAGTGGAAAAGTAAAAAAAAAAGATTGAAAAAGATGAAAATGAATAAGGCGAAAGAAGAGAAAGGCTTCCTGCATAGAGAGGTGATCCAAGTAACTTTGTTGGGGTACTAACTAGGCTCACTGGCAGTGGAGCCATTCTTGTGTTCCTATGTGACTCCATCGGGGTACTCTCTAGGCCTGTTGGTAGGGAAGCAACACCAGAGATGAAACTAATACTTTGACGACTATAATGCTTGTGCATCAATATACCCCTCAACCCTAATAAAAACAATTGTGTTGATTTGGCTTGGAATGTGTTTCAATCGACCAAGAGCTTGGTGGATTCTACACCTTACAATCAAGCTAGTGTGAAACCAGGACAATCTGAGAACTGAACAATACTTTCGGAGGTGTTAGACTTGCTTTTCACGAACAAGGTCCATTCAGAGAGCTAGAGTTCTACCAGTGTGTCGCCAAGTGTTCTAGCAGCTACAACCACCATCTAAAATATTTCCTTAGCTTCATTTTGGAGCCTCCCTACCAACCTTCATGGTGGCATGTCTTGCTCTGTTAAGTACGCAAGCTCTAATGATTTTCTTGTTGGAAGTTTGACAATGAATTATGTAACTAGTTAGTTTATACCGAAATAACAATTATGTAACGAAGGAGGCTTGTATAAAACTAGTGAATGCCCGAGAAATGTAATTGTGGAGAATCATTGTTGAATTAATAGAGATTCCAATCCCTTGCCCCGTGGATGTTTCCTTGACACCCTATCAAGGTTTTACCACATAACTCTTGTGTGTTTATGCGTGTGTTTGAATTCAGTTTTTTAAATCTATTATATGATTTTCTTGGTCAATTTATAACTAAATGTGTGTAGTTTCTTTCCTCATTATTTCCCCTATTCAAACAACAAATGGTATCAGAGTTTTTGAGTTTTTGAAGAGCAGGAGTCTGGAACGGGAGGCCAATGTCTACCTGCGTGAATCTGGGTGCGTGGAGGAGGCCTTGTAATGTTACGTGCTTGTTATCGGGAAATCTAGTGTCCACTCGTAGCTGCTAGTCCCACTAAGACTGGTAGCTATCTTAGGAACAAACAAACTAAAACTACTTTTGCTTTCCTTTATGAGAATTAGATAAGAGGGGAACAAAGGACACCAACCTCAGTCTTGCACTTGGTTCCTCTCCCTTCTGACAGATCTTCACCGCTCCTTCTTCGTCTACCCAGCTTCAAAGAGCACCTGTGGAATCAAAGCAGCATAATACTATCGAAGAACAAAGATATACAATCATAAGAAATACAGGACCAAATATGTATTGACCACACAAATGCATATATCATCAAACATACAAGAATGTGGAGAAAAACTTGAATAGCTTTATTAATATCAAGAATAGTAAAGAGGATTACAACCAATTGTTCTGATCCAATGTCACCCTCTCAGCATGAAAGCCCTTCTTCACCTCATGAAAAGCTTAGATCACCCAACACTATGATGTTGCACCAGGAACCCAACAACACCTCCTTACAAGATACAAGATTCCAGCCTCTGGATCTCTGTGATGAGGGATCCATATATAGATGATTGCAGGGGGGTGAGTCAGCTTCTGGGATTTTGATTAGTGTCTTCTCTCTGATAGTTCTTGATTCCACTTGGAGATTGATGATCTCTTACTCATCCTTGGGTGAATTCAGAGAGGCAAGTGTCACAGGAGAAGCTTCTGGAAGATTCCATGATCATACACCTTGCAATCTGTCTCTGCCATTTGTCTACTCTTGCCCATCGCATCCTATAGAAGGGTATTCTAGCATGCATCACACTTTTTACACTGAGCAGGTGAGATGCATCGCACCCTCTGCACTGGGCAGTCTGTATGGTCCAGTTTTGACCAGTTCTGAGTAGGTTTCTGTGAAGAACTTCTGGGAGATGATGTAATCAGCTGACCTTGTTCCTTTAGGGTATGAAGCAACACTTTTAGGGACTTAGGATCCCTTGGTTTATGGACATGTATGAGTGGGGTTGAAGTGACCAAAAATGTCTGTAACAGTTGCCCCCTAAAGCATGAGGTCGTTAATCTTTAGATGTCGGGTGAAATGCTTTATCATGAGGATCCAAAGTTTTTTCAAGATGGAAGGAAACCTGTAATAAGATGCAATACAATACATTATCTTCATAATATTTTTAATGATCTAGCTAAGGCGGGCATTCCCATGCTTAGCTTTATAAATTCATTTTCATGTACATAAGACGGACAACCGTCTGTGTAGCAGATTGATGATTCGGACGAAGTCATCATCCTTTGATGCAGATGATCATCTATTTAGTAATGATGTACATTTGATGTCTTTATATTCCTGAATATATCGCAGCCCAGATGGATGAAGCTAGATCCGGGGTCTTAAAACTCGTTCAATCTTCACTCGGAGTACAAGTCGATCCATGTGAAGGATGTTCTGGAATCGAACATGGAAAGACATTGCCTGATTACCAGCCAATGATGTAAGATATTAACAGGCACGAGAGGAATCACCGATAATGATGATGACCCTCAAGTTACTACAGTACAATTTGCGTGGTGTGAAAAAGGGACTTGGCGTCGAACACCACGCAAAATCTTTCGGTCAAAGGCCATTGATGTAAACCTGTTTCCAGAAGTGACAAACTTGCCATTGAGGCATGCAAGCTTCAAAGTACTGAAAAGGTTGTTCCTAGGTTAACTTCTTGGATAATGAGCTGATGTCGACAAGAAGTGACCTGTCGTAGGAGGGCCTTAATGAATCCCACATCTACGACATGGAACGGAGAAAATTATTTTGGAGGTGAAAACGATCTGATGATACAGGGTTCAGGTTGGCGGTCATGAAAGAATGGAGCGTGAATGTATTGTAGCGGATGAGACACAGGTGAATTCTCTGAGCGACTTCTCTTGAACATACCAGTGACACTGAAATGGATTGGTAGCATTAACCCCAAAGATGGATGGTACGATGGACTAATGGTGATATGACCGGTGAACGGAATAACCCAACCCGACTCGGACATGGAGTGAAAGTGTCATATTCAAGAGCGACTTGCTACCAGTAAAGTTTCTTCAAGTTTTATTCCCAATTTTCCCCAGTCATTGCTGACCAGTACCTCTTTATTTTTATCAAGCTTGAGGAGGATAAAATATTCTTGTTCTATAATTCGCCCTTCGGGCGAACCTATCGCTATGTTTTAACGAGCCTAGCGACAGTGAAACTCGTTCTCATCCATTTGGACAAGTTTGTCGCTATTGATTTTAAGGAGTTTATCGACAGTTATAACTCGGTCATTTTTCAATTTTAGAGAGTTTGAAAAGGGATGGAAAGCAAAATCCCATAATCCTTTTTCGTCATATAATCCCTTAAGTCCGAAAAAGTATAAAATGATACGAAAGGGATGAATTTTTTATAGTTTTAATGATCCGAACAAGACAAGCGCTCAATCGTTTTGTGAAATAATCCCTCAGGTCCAAAAAGATTAAAATCTAGAGGAAGGATAGCACTCCTAGTAGTTTTAATGAGCTGGAGAGGCCAATGGCTCAACAATATTTTCATATTTTACAAGTCAGGTGAAAAGAGCTTAAAGGAGACTCGTTTTTTGAGGAACGAGTGATAATTTCGAGTAGTAGCTAATTCGAGGTAAGGTTTGGAATTTTCCAATCACTACAGTGTCACAAGGATGGCTAGCAAGATCACTCATCGCAGATGTTCCTCAAAAGGGTAAACAATCAAATGGAGGCGTATGATCGGCTAAAACAGAGTGGAGGTGATGATGAGAACACGACGAAGGCTCAAAATTTGATGATAATGCATTCACAATGGTTATTTACCAGAGATTGGTTCATTTTTAATGAGCTTAAACTCTGGGTGAAACATTTGCTCATTGCTTAGGTTTAATTTTTAACGAGCTTGAACTTCACATAAAAACTACTCGTGGCGGGTTTATTTTTTAACAAGCTTGAACCCTACGGTAACACTTCTCATGGTGGGTTTATTTTTTAACAAGCTTGAACCCTGCGACAACATATGCTCAAATTTAGTTTCATGTTTTCACAAGCTTGAAATGGAAAACTATGCTTGTTATAAGTTCGCATGCCCCCAGCATAATAACGCAAATCGAGGTGCATGCCCCCTAAGCTTCATTACATTCAACGCGGTGGTTGGAATGAAGGTTTACCTTCGAGATCTTTGAAAGACTTGACTTGGATTTTACAAGATCGTAATCAAAGACTCTATTTGGAAAGAGAGTTGTTTCATTTTTAATGAGGTTGACACAGTAAAATAACTATCCTCATAATACACCATATTTACAGTATTTGATAGAAAACCAAAAACTGAAGGATGATTAAGGTCGCTAGAATAATCTTCGGTGTAATCCGAAAGATGGAAATGATGATGGTAATCTTCCCATGGTGCCTCTCGTATCATCATTGATTGAATGATTCCTTCATCTATAGAGTGTACATGCGACCAAGGATCTAAAGAGGTGCCATATTCCTTAGACCTATTTATCCAAACACTTGATGAGCGTTGATTTGAGTTTGCTCCCCAGGCCAAGAAAATTGATTGCTACAATATTTCTATTAGGAGGATGATCCAGGCTGACAAAATGTTCAAGAATCTTCTGAGTCTAGAAGATATCATGTTGCAGCTTCCCATCGTGGCCACTTCCGCCAAATTGTTTGGAGGCGGTAGGGAAAAATTGCCCATCAATGTAGGGTCTTTTAGTAGGCCTACTCCGATATTTTGAAGCGACTGAGAGCTTCCGTGGATCATCGGAATGCTTCCCGTAACTTGTGAACTGTTGGGGAGAAATTTTTGTTGGTCGATGACCATAATTCCTCCTTGGAAGGGAAATGCAACCTTCCTGAAGTACGTTGACACAACGGAATCCATAGCATATATCTAGGGCCTTCCCAATAGGATGTTGTAATCGAGGTTTTCGTCGATAACTTCAACATCAATTTCTATTGTTCTGCCCCCCAGTTCGACTTGCAAGTTACTCAATATGCCATATGAGGTGTATGTTCGTCCATCAAATGCTTTTAATGTCATCGACGATTTTGACAAGGGTGGAGATCCTAAATTTTTCCAGCAACTCATCGACATAATACATGTACATGCCCCCTCATCAATAATTATTCAATGAACAGTTTTGTTGAGGGCTTTCACTTGAATAAGGAAAGCTAGTTGAGCTGGTAACTGAGGGTCATATCCTTTGTGATTAAAGGACACAAGATTGGAATCCGTTGGGTCAATCCCACCTATTTCTGATAATAAATCCTACTTTTGGGAGGGGCAATTTTGCAGTACCTCAAGTGTCGACATAGCGGATGGCGATTGGGCCAGATCCTCCACTATATTATAATGTTGTGTTGCTCTAGCACGAGGATTAAATGTCGATCTGTGTACTACTTCCTTTGGCAGCTTTATCGTTAGCTCAGGAATGATGGGTGGCACAACTTCGGTCAAAGTTGTTGTCGAACTACTAGGTTGATCATTATCCTTATTTTTCAACATCTATGGATTCCCGTAATCTTTATTCCTTGTCGATATCAAAGCATCATTTAGCTGCTTCGAAACTGACAACATTAGCACTTGGGACGGGGAAGCATTATCACTAGCAACTAGATTGGTTTTTGGGTTCGAAAAAGGATCAGTCAGTACTGTTGAAGTTTTTGAATTCTTAAAGAATTTCTTAATCTCAGCTTTATGTGGACAATCTCTTGTCCTATGATCCTCATCACATATCTGACACCCCAAAGGAGGTTTCCTTTGCCCAGAAGGGTTTCCAGAAGATTTTTCAGGAGACAACTCCTCCTGTTTCTCCTTCTTCCCTTTCTTTTTTTTCTTGCCTCCTGGTTGCATGGGTTCTTTGCCTTTGTCAGTCGACACAGCATTTACTTTCGAGGTGAGAAGTTCTTCATTTTCATTTTGACTTGAAACTATACGGGTCTTCTTTGACCTAGCCTTTACGGTTTTTGTTCTAGTCGTACCTATCACGCCATCACCGACATGAGAGTTTTTGTTTGATTTAGCAGGGGGAGGAACAGAAAAATTCGGTCTAGGAGCATCAGGGACTTTATCGTAGAGCATGCCAGATAGAGTATAGATCAAGTCTAGATATTGTGCACGAGAAATAACTTGCTCTTCATTGATGACACCTCCCTTTGCAACATCTTCTGTAATAGAAAGTAACAATGACTTAATAAACCATTCAGCCAATAGCTAATCAGGAACATATGTTTTTACCATTCTACGACGACGTCGCCACTCATGAATATGATCAGATATGTGAGTGGCCGTCATTTGTTTGAAATTGGTAAGAAGCTCTGTTCCCGTTTCGTACCTTATGGCTAACTGAAAATGGGTTAAAAAGGTTGTGGCTAGGGTACTGAAGTTATCAAACGAAGCTCTAGGCAATTCGATATACCATTTTGCTGCCAGACCAGTTAACGTTTGCTGAAAAAGGCGAAGCCTGATCGAATCATCATTGGGAGTGTTTGATGAACATCACAGATGAAAGGTCATCACATGATTTGACAGGTCTTCACTCGGATTTCCATTAAATTTAGGAATATCTGACGGAAGTTTATGTGGAATCGCTGGCCACCAAGGGGCGTAGGCAATTGGATCATTTGTTAGTTGATTTAGATCTGGTAACTCTAAAGTCACCACGAAAGGCAACTGTTGATTCAGGCTCGGTGAAGCATACCCAGGATAAGATGGAATTGCCTGAGCAGTTGGTCTTTGCATACCAGCATAATGCATTTGAGGCTGGTAATTTTGGTAAGGTTGATGGGCATGACCATTATTATATGATTGATGTTGACCATTTTGAATGTACAGCTGCCCATTACTTGCAAAGACTCGTTGCTCACATCCTTGGTAAGCTTGTTGGAATTGCGGTTGTTGGTATTGTACCAGCCATGGTTGCGAAGCCATGAGCTGTTGTCCAGTATTGACTGTTTGACCAAGATGAGGGGTAATGTTCCCCGTTTGAACCTGGGTCATTCCACTAGTCGGTGATTGTGGTTGCATTGCAGGGACAAGAGGTTGTTGTATTACGACTTGAGAAACCTGAGGGTGGCACACAATAGGCAATGCCTGTACTTGCGATGCCATCACAATAGTCGGCGTAGTGGGGATATTTGACATAGGTAAACTTTGTTGCATCGAGTATACAACTCTTGGTTGTTGAGGCAGTACTGGCACCCATCCACTAGATGTAATTCCAGCATACCTTGAATTCTGTTGTGAACTCTTGTATGGTTGTCCTCCCGAAGGAGACAATGAAAGGGTATACTACCCTCCATATGGTAATCTAGTGTTCAAAGGAATGATTTTCCTTTAGGGACCGGATTGCCCAAATTGACATTGCGAAGGATCAATTTGTTGAGACTCAACATAAGAGATTCCAGATATTGTTCCGGATGAACAAACGGGAACAGTCCATACTGTCGAAACAGCCCCTGGATGGATTCCATCCAGCGATTGAGAGCTAGTTGGGATAGATGGCACGCCGGCGAACATTGTCGGAGTAGCAGCAGGAAGTTCTGCCGCTGCTGTGTTGGATGACACAGTCCTAGATGTCGACGGTTGTTCAGAAATATTTAGTCTATCCAAAAGATTCCTCAACGATTCTTCAGGAACTTATGATGGCGGGAGACTAACTTCTGATGAAGAAGGATATAGGGTGATCTCGGCTCCAAATTGCAATGGAGCGTTAGATGGAGGATCCTCCACAATCTCTTCTATGGCAATCAATCCAGGAAGAAGAGGTAGACCGTCAGGTCCGTAAAATATTTCTGGTGCCGAAGAAGGTATAGGTTCTGTAGCGACTGATGTTTGGGGAGTAACATCTTCCGAATCAGCTATAGATGGTTCGGGAATAGAAGTGTTTACCATCACACTAGGATTAGTTGTAATGTCCTTTTGTGGCTGCGGAATTTCTTCTGTAGAGGCAGGGATACTAGAAATGTTCGGAGTAACCAGAGTCTCTGAAGATGTCGGAGTACTTGCTCCAACCAACCTAGGGCACTTTGATTCGGTCAAATGAGTTCACTTTGTTTGGAATAGTTTCGCTTCCGGAGTCAACGATGGTTGACTCGTAAGCCTCCGTGAACGACGGGGTTTCGATTGACTTTCTTCCACGATTGCGGATTACTCGATCAACTCAAAATAATAGGGGAAAATGATTCCGAATTAAATGAATTTTAGACACTTTGACACAACTTGTTTTTTCATTTTTTAAGAGTCGATAAAAAACAAAAGATGACTCTAGTCGCCTTCGATTTTTAATGAGCCTCAAGTGACAAGTGCTCGGATGGACCTTTTCCTTTAAGGAGTCTGAAAAGGAACGAAAGAGACTACTCTGGAAATCTGGATAGAGGGATTACCAAACCAATCGTAGAACTGCAGAATACCTTTTACGGTACGACAGTCAATCTTCCCGAATGTTGTGTTTAGTGCATTGTGATCGATAGGGCGGTAGACACGGCTTCCTAAGGATAAAGGATATAGCCTATTGTGGTCTCCCAATATATACTCG
>APFE031594479.1:25344-46712 GCA_000404065.3 Pinus taeda | reverse complement strand
AAGTTTGACAACGAATTATGTAAATTTGGGTAAAAATGTAACTAGTTAGTTTTATACCAAAATAGCAGTTATGTAACGGAGGAGGCTTGTATAAAACTAGTGAATGCCCGAGAAATGTAATCGTGGAGAATCATTGTTGAATTATTAGAGGTTCCAATCCCTTGCCCCGTGGATGTTTCCTTGACACCCTGTCAAGGTTTTACCACATAAATCCTTTGTGTTTATGTGTGTTTTAAATTCAATTTTTCAAATCTTTTATATGCTTTTCTTGGTCAATTTATAACTGAATGTGTGTAGTTTCTTTCCTCATTATTTCCCCTATTCAAACAACATTTCTTACAGAAAGACAACTCGTCGAGCAAACCTTGATGCATTCCCCTCATAGGTTGTTCATTTGAACTTGGTATAGCAGAAGGCTCAAAATCTCCTTCAAGAATTTGCACAAATCTAGAGGGCAACCAACCTTCCCTCCAGAAATTGCACAATCTTGATGGGCAGCCTGCTGGGCCCCAGAATTGCACAATTCTATTGAGCAAGCTTCACCCAGAAAATTGCACAATCCTTCCCAGCTCAGCTTCTCAGCCCAGAATTTGCGCAAATTTGGGTAGCAATCAACTGCTCTGCCCAGAAATTGCACAAATCTTCTGAGAAACCAGCCCAGATCTCATCCAGAAATGCGAATTTTCTCCCAACAGTTGAGCAACCTCTTGCATGTGTAATTGATTTGACTGGTTCTCTCCGGGACCGAGAAAAATAGACTTGTATGCATGGTCTGCTTCTGCCAAGGCATCATGCAAGGGCATCCTTTGTTTCAGGGATCTATTTTTGGCAGTTGGAGGTTACATGCAAGGATCATTTCAAAAACCTCCCACCAAGTGTTGCTTTCCCTATATTTGTGGTGTGCATGTCACAACCTTTATTTGATCAAAACTCATCAACCGGATGCTGCAAAGCTCATTCCTCAAATCAACCTTGCATCTATGACATCCCACATCACATGTAGGAGTTGTCGGCACATCCAGCTCAGTTGTTTTGGGGTAAGCCCGCTTTCCATGTCTTGTGTTGCATTTCTAGTGCTTTTTGTGTTTCGCTTCGTATGAACATTATCTACTTCATTTCAGTGAGCGCTTGCTATATTTTTGATACACACTAGCTTGTACAAGCACCATTTCATTTTTCATTAACATCTCATTGTTGTTGCATGCATGAAATTGTTTTTCACGAACGGTCAACAATTCGGCTACTCACCTCACTCACATGCATGTTGTTATGTTTTCTGAATCTTTCATTCACTATTTGCATGCACGATCATTCACTTATGATTACACTCAGCATCGCCATGCATCCACATTCAATTTTACTTTCATTTTCCCGTCCGCGAGTCTGGGAAATCTTGGCTCGGACTCCGCCTCACCATGATGACATTGCACAATCCTGAGAGAGACGGCTCTGTCTTCCTCTCAGGAAATGTGCATTTATGCCTAGTGACTATCCTCCAGTCTTACATTACAAAATTTTGAGGGACAATGACTGCTGGCCCAGAAAATTGCGCAATGCAGTCACTAAGCCTGCAACAATTGCCAGTTGAGATTGCACATTGCGCAATTCCAACAGTCAACAGCCAGACTGGACTATGTATAGAGTAGTTCCAGCAATCAATCAACCTCCCAGCAGCCCATACTATGCCTTGCGTAGTCTTGGAAGTCAGTCTCTTGACCTCCCAGCAGAAATTATGCGAACTTCATGATCAGTCACACAGGTATGTTGCAAGTCAGTTATCAAGTTCATTTTGGTTTTCGACTAACAAATTTCTTGCCATGAGTGTTTCCATGTCTCCAGGTACCACAGGTGTTCATCTGCCTCTTAGTAGCATAAGTACAATGGTTTCTAGGAGAGTATAGTTGAAGACAACGTTCAGAGCACACTTAGGGATGCAGTCAATCAAGTGTCTATGAGCTTGCCTACTCACGAAGACATCAAGTTATTCATAGACAAGGACATCAAGATATGACAGCAGCAGCATCACAGCGAGCAGGATCAAGAACAACAGCTAAAGGCAGTGTACCAGATGTAATGAATGTAAGAGGAAGGTTGTTGACAACACAAAGGCAAAACAAAGTTGCAAGCTCAAGTAGATCCACCGATGATGAAAGCAACTTTGGATACCCAGGCTATGAGGTGATGGCGCGATCACGCAAAGATGGAGAATGGAACAAAGAAGGAGTTTCATGTGCTGAAGCAGCAACCCAAGGAAGAACATGAGCTGCACAGACAAGCGAATGAGTTGCAGTAGGAACAGGAATAGCACGGGACACAACATGTAATCACGGATGAAATTATGCCTGTACAAGTTATATATCCATCCCAGTAGCTTGCACAGAGTAGACATGGTGAGCACTGTTGTTGATCACATGCGAGGGATTCAGTAGCATGCATGTCATTGTGTGCACACATTTGATCCAACCCATTCAACACACTCACCAAGGCGAAGACAAGAAGCAAGTCAGACTGGAGCTGAGCATGTAGTTGATAGTTTATGCGCATGACCACCATCACACACTGGAAGATCAGCACGAACACTATGCATCAGTGTGTTGCCAGTTTGGTTTGATTGCATGAAGAAGACCATGTGCATGCTAGCAGATGACTTGGATGAAGGAGCCACACTAATGCACCTGGATGTAACGGAGAAAAGAGTTTGCTTCAGGAAGATGTCACCATGGGGTGCATGCACACAATCACATATGAGAAAGCTTGGCATCAACTCACCACCTTCACCATCATAAGCATGTCAAAGAGTTGGTCTCACCACAACAAACTGAGTGTCAATGATGTCTTGCATGGCTTGCTCAAGCCATTTTTTCTCACATGAGCACTTGTTCATTGTAATGTAACGTCATGTCAAGTGGAAGTTCAAGTGTCAATAGTTGGATGTGAGAGTCATAGAGTAGATGAAGAGTCATGAGGGTAGCTGAATTGTCATAAAGGGGAATATCAAGGGTCACCCCACCCTTTGATATAAAGAGAACCTCATAACTCATTGTAAAGGCTTTTGGTCAGCCAAGCTTCCGATAAGACTATCTTGGAGAAAGCTTGGATAGTATTGTAACGAGCCTTTCCTTCTCCATTGTGTAGAGTTAGTACATCTCTTTGGAGGAGCATGTGGATGTGGCTGTAACGTTCCACTATTGGAACTAGTGGTTGTACATGGATGTATTGTATGACTGGAACATACACTTATTTATATAATAAGAGCCAACATGTTTCATGCATATGTTGTATTGTATTCTATGCTATATGGTTTACTCTAAATGATATATGTATTGGTTTGCTTATGCATGGATGTATGGACTATTCTGTACAAGTATGTATGAATCTTTCTTAAATGTGTTGTTGGTTTAACCATCACTTTGGATGGCTTGTTAACTTTCCTTCCATGTTGTGATTTATCTTTTCTCGTGTGTTCCCTTCCAAGCCGAGTACTATTATAGGTTACCAAGGAGCATATCTACCTCAACCCCCATGTGTTATAAATATCATGCACCTTCCTTGACTCACTGCAGTTGTGACCCCCTTGCTACCAACAGAGTTATCTTACTTGCCTATGTGTGAAATTGCAGTCAAGGCATTACCATACGACCCACTGCTAGGACTCCTACACCAAATGGTCTGAGGTCTAATTGGGACTTCTTACTGGGAAGATCCCCTGACATGTTGGTGGGTCCAACACCATCAATAGGTTCCTATTAGTTGTGATTTCACAATTGAAGAATTTCTCCTATTAGGGCCCATTCACCTATTGTGGAAAAGTGTTATCTATATAGGTAGTGACAATTGTATGGGCACCAATGTCTCAATTCTTTGAGGTCTCCCTTCATGTTGTGTAACATGGACAATTAACAAAAGAACATAGTGAATTAGATTCAACAAATTTAATAGTAAATAATTACTTTGTAGTTAAAATATAATCAGTTTCTCTCTAGAATCACATCCATTGTGGATATGTTAGTCAACCGCAAAACACTAACACAAAAAAATGAGGATTAATTAGCTATTCTTCATTAACAGGTTGAATATTTGCAATTTACTCTTATTCAATGGTCATCATAGCCTTCTTTCTCTCGAGACACAATATTGATTCGCCTAATCTACATTCCCTATTTAGTCATAGTCCAATGAATAATATGAGCTTGAAGATTTCATCCTGCTCCCTCATAATAATCAGTATTGTTTTTAAGTGTTGTAAGATTTTGAATGTGTTTTGCCAAATTTATACCACTAGGTATAATATGCCTATGGGAAAGTAGGATTTTTTTTCTCATAGTAATTTTAAGAAGATTTTTATATATAAAATACATTGGAAAGTGCCCCTTTCTTGATGTAACTACTACACTCTCAACATAATTTTATGAATTTGACAAGAAGGTCTAGTTAGAGAGCATATTCAAAGATCACAAAAGGTTAGTCTAAGGGTAAAGAACATTTCATATGATAATTTTCTAGAACTATTTATGGGAACCTTAAAAGGAAATAATCCCACATGAGGTGTGTCTCTTTGAGCATAAATATATAAAGCATGCTTTTAGTCTAGCAATGAAAGTTGAAAGTAAAAATATGGCTACGAGAAAATTGTTCATTAATAACTATAGAGAAAATCATTCTCCCTCTTTGAAATTTACAAGGTTGAGACGTGAGCAAATGGATGAAAGAAGAGAAAAGGGACTATGTTACAATTTGTGACAACAAGTACTGTAAGGGGCATAAATGTAATGAAAATATATTATTCTGCATTTGTTGTGAATATGAACACGACCAAGAATTCGAGTTGTCACAAGATCTAGAGCTATAAGAGACTACTCTAATGATAACTTGTCATGCATTGGTAGGTATAAATAATCCACAAACCCTCAAGGTATAAGGATATATAAAAAATTAAAAAGGTAACAAAGTTAATTGATTCATGTAGTACCAATAACTTCTTCAATTTACAAATTGGAAAAACTTCTTAAATTCTTTCCATATCTGGCATAATTTCAAATAATGATTGAAGAGAAAGTATCATAAATTGTTTAGAGAAGTTCCATAGCGTTAATATGCATATGGGGGAGTATTTATTGGATTGTCCCATGATTGTAATCCAAATGGGTGGTGTTCATGTTGTGTTAGGGTCCAATGGTTATAATCATTAAGAATATTAGACCTTAATTTTTATGATGTTTTCAAAATATTTTTCTTAGAAGGAAAGTAAATTGAGCCTATAGGTATCCAAGTGAAAACATATAAAGTGATAAGTTCTAATAGAATGAAAAAAATTCCAAAAAAGTTACACCATAGTGTAATTATACAATTCTGTTCATCAAATGTTCAAACATCTATATCCTTTTCTCTAGTGGATCTCCAAAACGTTATCAATAATCATTACAAGGTAATGGAGAGATACCTAACATTAATAATTATAGGTATCCATATGCATAAATGATTGAGATTGAGTGTATAGTTCAAGAAATGATAGGGGTTAGCATCATTAAACATAGCTAGAGTGCTTTCTCTTCACTAGTGGTGATGGTTGTAAAAAATGATGGTTCATGGTATATGTGTCTAGATTATAGGAAACTCAAACAAAATGAAAATCAAAGATAATTTATTATTCCTACCATTGATGAATTATTAGATGAACTTCCTAGACCAATTTTCTTTACTAAGTTGTATCTCTATTTAGGAAATCATCAAATCAAAAAGAGGCAAGAACACATTTCCAAAATTGTCTTTAGAACACATGAAGGTCATTATGAGCATCTGATTATGCCATTTGGACTTAAAAATTCATATTCCACATTTCAAATCTTGAACAATTCTATTTTCAAACCCTTCCTTAGAAAATTTGAGTTATCAACTTTTATGACATACTAATCTACAACAAATATTGGGAAGATCATGTGGAAGATGTTGATAGAGTCTTAACAATATTGGAAGAGAAACAACTCTATTCAAAGCCTTCCAAGTGTGCCTTTGGGCTTCATGAACTGGAATATTTGGGTCATATTATATCCCATGAAGGTTTTGAAGTAGATCCTAATGAAATCAAAGTTATGAGGGAATGGTTAATCCTAAAAACCTTGAATAAACTAAGAGGATTCTTAGGATTGACAAGATATTACCACAAGTTTGTCAAGAATTATGGTCAAATAATAACACCTCTAACAAAATTATTGAAGAAGGAAATTTTCTTGGATTAAATAAGCAATCAAATATTTTGAAGAACTTAAAGAGGTTATGTGTACATCTCCCATCTTAGTGACACTTTACTTCAAAAAAACCTTCATTGTGGAGTGTGATTCCTTAGGCCATGGAATTGGTGTAGTTTTATGCAAGAAGGAAGGGCCCTGTCCTTTGAAAATAGTGATCTTAAAGGAAAAAAATTATTCAAACCCATCTATAAAAAATAAATGTTGTTCATAGTCCATGTAGTTAATAAATGATGTCTATACTTAATAGGGAGACACTTCAAAGTAAAAATATAGCATGATAGTTTGAATTACTTCTTGGGACAAAGACTATCCTTAGAAGAGAAACAACAATGGGTTGGAAAGGATGTCGGGTTATGACATTAAAATTATCTACAAAAAGGGAAAAATAATTATTGTAGAAAATGCACCCTCAAGGAAAGATGAAGGCAAAGGTTTTAATATGTGTTATTTCCATTCCATAATATAATTGGGTGGACGAAGCAAGAATAGAATTGAAGCAATATGAGAAGGTATGCAAGATCATTCAATGTCTACAAGAGAAATCCCATGCAGTAGAAACATTTGTGTGGAAGAATGACTTGTTGTGGTATAAGTATCACTTATACTTATGTAAGAATTCTCAACTCAAATAGAAGGTCCTTTTGGAATTACACAATTATCCAATATAGGGACATTCAGGGTTCTTGAAGACATACCATAGGATCAAGAAATATTTTGTTAGGGAAGGCATTCAAGCAGATGTGCAAATGTTTGTGGGCGAATGTGTGGTATGCCAAAACATAAAGGGAGAAAAAATCAAGGCCACAAAACTCCGACAACCATTATCTATACACAACTAGCATTAGGAAGATGTTTTAATGGATTTTATCACAGGATTATGCAAATCTAAAGGGAAATATGTCATTATGGTAGTGGTAGATATAATGGAAAAGTATGCCCTTTTAATTTCTCTTTCTTGTCATTTTAAAGCGACTACAATGGAAAAAGAATTCATGGAAACAAATCCAAAAGCTACATAGAATATGAAATATTATTATAAGTGACAGAGATCCAATTTTCGATGGAATTTTTCTTTAAAAAATATTGTATTTTTTGGGCACTCAATTGGTTGATAGATTATCTTACCATCCTCAATTTGATGAGAAACATTATATTGTGAATAAATGTTTATAAGGATATGTATATTTCTTTGCATATATTAATCAAACATAAGGAGTCAATTAGTTTCCCTTGGCAGAATGGTGGTGCAACACATCCTTCCATACTTCATAAAAAATATCATGATTTATGGAAATTTATGGATAGCATTGTCCATCCATCACATCAGAGTTGAAAGAGAATATAAAATCTTAAATGATATAGGACCATATACTACACCAATAAGAGGTTCCCAAACTATTGAAGAATAATTTGGTTATAATAGCACAAAATAAGATGAAACAACATGCATATCAACATCACAATGAAAGAGAATTTTAAGTGGGGCATTGTGTATGTGTGAGATGAAAAGCATATAAACAAATGTCCCTCAAGCAACAAAAGAAGGATGATAAATTAGCACCAAGGTATTACAACCCCTATAAGATGATGTAGAGGATTGGATGGATTACAAATTGGAGTCACCTCCATCTTCACATGTACATCTAGTATTCCATGTTTCTTACTTAAAGAAGTTAATTAGTGACAAGATCCCAGTCCAGCCTATTTTACCTTAAATTAGCGAGGAATAAAAATCGTACTAAAATCATAAGAAATATTGGAAACAAAGATTAAGTAGCTTAGAAATTGAGAAATTATTGAGTACATCACCAAATGCAAGAACTTACCAATGGAAGAGGTGACATGGGAATACAAGTTGTTCATGCAAAAATACCTGTAGATAGTCAAGTTTTGAGGAAAAAAATTGTTTGAAGGGTAAGGGCATGTCAAACCCTATATAAGCCTTATGTTAAACCTTAAAACCCCTTATGAAGCCCTATATATTGAGTGATTACATTTCTATTGTTATATTATTATGTATGCTAGAAGCTTCCAGCGTACTATTTTATTATAATTCTAGCCTTTGTATCATATATATATACTAAGGAGTCCAATATTAGGATATAAAATATTGTCTTATAACTTGTATTCATTATAAAAGTATCTTCCCCCTTGAAGTGGATCACAATTATTATTTTTTTATCATTTTAAGGTGGAAGGTTCAAAAGAAATTCTACTAACCAAAATCACTTGATTTCGACAAAGATAAAGCTAATGTTTTCTTAAAGGATTTGAATAATGAATTAAATCTCCTATTAAATAAGATAAATACTAGTGATTTATACCATCATTTTACAACTATTTTAATCCCACCAACAAATGATCTATTGAGGTGTTGTGTAAAAACGAAAATAAAATGACCAACCCATGGTATGATAAAGAATATATGATTGCTAGAAAATCCATGGGGATTCTTCTAATGATCACTTAAAATTTGACAAGAGAAAAATATGAAAACCCTAACCAAAAAGAAAAGTTATACTATATAAATAGAAAACAAGGGAATCTTTTTCATGTATCTAAGCTAGATCCTAAGAAATTATAGAGGGATATTTTGACTTGAAAAACTAAATAAAACAATATGATTCCGTAGAGCGATTAGAATTCCTACCTTAAAATGTTTTATGAATCTCTTCATTTCATGGACAACATTCAGACCATTTCCATAAAGGAAGATTTTTTTCAATAAATGACATATATTTTGGGGTTCAGTGGCTCACAAAAGGGAAAGTTGATGATATTGAAGGCTACTAATAAAAAACAATAAAAACTAGTCTAGAACCTATCTCCATCACTAACATTTAAAAGATATTTAATTTAGAAGTCAAGAAGGCTTCCATAAAACTTCGACTCAAATCCTCTTTGTACTTATTTTTAAAGGTGGTGATAATTACAACCCATTTAACTATAGGATTATTATGATCAGACCATTTTAGCCAATTTATATATACTATTTTGGAAAAAAATATTAGTGTATCTCTATAAATCCATAAGAAAAAAAGATAAAGGCTAAGTTACATTTCGGAACTATTATCTTTGTATGGACCACCTTGTTACACTTAGAATTATTGTGAAGAAGTGTCACAATAATAAAACCATGCTCTGTGATGTTTCATTGACTTAAAAAAACCTTTTTGCACAATACTTAAGACTAACCTTTGGAATATGTCATTGGAACCAAAAGTTCCTCTTGATTTTGGACTTACCATGATAAAGTTATACATGAACATTTATGCCAATTTTAGGAACATTAAAGTTGGAGGCTTGGTTGGAAGAAATTAATTGTGCTATAAGAGTAATTAGGTTGTATTGACCCAACTCTCATTAGTATAATCATCATCATTGTACTTTAGACCTTCTAATTTAGGCTAACGATATTGTCCTTATGGAAGAGGGTTCTTATGATATCATAACCAACTAAAAATACTCAAGGGATTTTTTTCTATTTTAGTTATCTTTGTTGGAGTCAAGATTACTATTACACCAAAACGTGTAGGTGTTGTAAACATATCCATCACTTGAGTTAATGGATCCTCGAGAGGTGATTAAGAACATGTCGCGAAACACACGAGCGTTGGATTATCTATTTCTCAACAATCTCCTCCCCAACATGAGTCGGCTGATGTTTTGAACTCAAGACCTTTGGCTTTAATAGCACTTGTTGGAGTCACGATTGTCGGTACACCAAAACATGCAGGTGTTACTAAATGGATGAATTGCCTGGGTTAATAGATCCTTGAGAGGAAGTTAAACATATGTCGTGAAACACACGGAGAGCGCTAGATTATCCAATTCCCAACAATGACCATCAACATTAACAAAATAAAGATTAAGCTAATTAAATCCAAAAAAATTATTTATGTTGATTTCATGTATGACAACAACAACTTGGAAGAAGTAGCTTCATACAAATATTTCATAATAGATCTTCATTATAAGTTTAACTAGAACTATAACAATGATAAAAATATAAATGGAAGCTGAAAAGCTTATTATAGATTCGAAATGAATGTTAGTCAGTAGGACGTTAGCAAGTAGACCTCTGGTTATGAGACAAGGAAAAATTCCTCTTTGAGACTCTTATCACTCTTTTTATCTCATATGGTTGTGAAGTTTGGGGTTGCAACATATTTAGAGAATCATGGAGAAAAATAGAGCAAATCCAAAAGCATTTATAACTTATAGTCTCAAAATTAAAGGTAATACACCTTTTCCTCTCCTCATAGAGTTGAGTCTTTCCCCTCTTGAGAAAATGGTTATGACTAGGTTCCTAATGTACAAGAACAAGATAAATGACATGGAAGACAAGAGGCTTTCTAATATTGCTTCAAACTCTAGTCAAATCCACCTACACCTCAAACGAAGGTGACATAAAGATGTCTAGTCTTAGCTAAATCATTGGGGAATGAAGTAAAAGGTTATAATTTAGAATAATGATAATACTGAAAATTCCATTACATCTAAATTTAAAGAGAAATTATGGTGCAATAAATAATTAGAGGATAAAAGAAAATTAAGATACTATAAAGAGGTGAACAACCCCACTCTACTTTGTCTAGGGTAAATACGAAAGTTAACATTGCTAAAATAACCACAAGGTCTTACAAACTCCATAATGAAATGAGGTGGTTGGAATTTTTTGAAAATGACATAGGTGCAAATAAATTTGTCATTTTTATAATAATAAGGGGGTTTATGATTAAAAACATTTTCTCTTAAATTATTGTGGATGGACTCACATTCAATCACAATTTCAAAATATTTATCATAATACCAACTTTTCTAACATTTCAACTCATCAAAACTATGATGATTTAAAAAAAAAATTCTAAAAAAATTTAAACATGAAAAATTAAATTTAAAAAAAAATGATTTTAGTGATTGTTAACCACAACCATCATAATCACTCTTAAATTAATCCTTGAACTATTTTTATAATAATTAAATATAAAATTTGGACCACCATTTAATTTAAGGAAATGAGCATATCTTATTTAAAATTAAAAAAAAAATGTTCTAATCATCTAATCTATTTAAACAATATTAATCATTTCCATATATGAAATATATATATGCTATTCATTACATCAAAGTTTATCATATAACTCGAAAAAATTATAATAAATAAAAGTTTCTAATTATTCTTCCAATTATTTAAAAGAAACCCAATTACCCAATTAACTAATATTTCCATAAACCAATTGACTAATACTCATAATTTTAGAAAATAATATTCTTTTCATTCTATTTTTTATTCTTTGTCATTTGTATTTATTATTTTTTTCATTGGTATATTTATTATTACGCCGTACTATTAATTTTTTATTTCAATTCATATAAATCATAAACTTCAACCTTTTCATTATATATTTAGTACTCACCCTTACCTTTTTTAATTATAATTTCACTTTATAAAAATCATACACGTACAGTACTTGTGGTAACGTGTTGACAATGAGCCTGTGTTATTTAAAATCAAGTATTTAATTAAATTAATCTAACTATTTATAATAAATTAAAAATTATAAATTTAAGGTTATTGGAGGTTTTTGTTATTTTAAAAATATAGAAAAATTAATTTATCAAAATTTATTTAAATTATTTATTATTATATATATATATATAAACATCAAAGTTTGTTAGTGGAGATATATATATTTTATTTATTATATCAAAGCTTCATCATATCATTGAAAAAAAATTACACTGAGATAGGAATGTGTCTAATCATTCATCCAACCACTCAAGAATTAAATCTAAATAACTAATAATTTTATTTAATATTTTTATTATAACTAATTTACTTCAACCACCCTTGTCGTATTCATCGATTCATCCTTCTTGATTATCTTACTAAATACATTAAATTAATATTAATTTTATAGGTTACTTAAATATTAACAATATTAATTTTTACAAAAAAAAAAACTAAATTTAATGGTTAAATATTTTTTATGATAATTTAATGGATGAATATATCCTTCCATTTAAATCAAACATATTCTTAGTCATTAAATTTATCTAAACAATAATACTATTTTCAATATGTATTTACTAGCACAATCACATTAATAAATGAAATTGATATCACATTAGTAAATGTGGTTAATATACACTATATTATAAACTTAATATTGTAAGCCCTAATATTAAATCCAATATTATAAGCCCTAATTATAATTCCTAATACTAAATATTAATTTTTTTTAAGGTGGTTCATGGATACGGAGTGGCTGCTACAGCCACGAGAAAATCTAGGCAGATCTCTCGAAGGGGTCTACGTCTGGCCAAACAAGCAGGGTCTAACCCCAAGGGCGTCGAGGAGATTTGACCTCATGACCTCCCAACTAGCACGGTATTTTAGCAATGGGAACTCGACCAAGCTAACCCTTGGAGGTTCAATATTAATATTAATATTTAAGAGCGTTGAATATGAAAAACACTTTCTCTTCCATTGTCCAGCTTGTCACACTTCCAACCTTTTTGACTTGTTAAGTCAGTGAAACTATAGTGATCTTGGAGCACTTCTCTCCCTTCTTTTTTATCATAGGAATAAAATATTAAAAAGTCACAATTAATCTCTTACTTTCTCATGGTCTGATCGACCACATTGGCCTTAACAGACGTTAATCATCATCATCATCAATATATTGATTATGTATTAAGTAAATATTATATGAATAAATTAATGTCTTAATTAATAATATTAATATATATTAATTAATATTTCAATTTATTAAAAATATTATATATAACAATTTATCTAATATTTAATAATAATTAAAATAAAATTCTAAAACACTATTCACAAATTAAATTAAATTAAATTAAATCTCCAAGGGTTAGCGCAATTGGTCGAGTTCCTTTTGTTAAGTACCTCGCCAATTGGAAGGTCACGTGGTCGATTCTCCTCGATGCCCTTGGGGTTAGGCTCTACTAATTTTGTCGGCAGTATTTGATTCACTTTGGGGTTGATGTGCCCGAATTTTCCCATGAATGTAGTGGCCACTCAGTGTCCATAAAACACCATAAAAACATAAATTAAATTATAATTCTAAAACACTCTAAATCTAATGAAATGCCTGCAAAATAATTATCAAGTAGACATTGAGCTTCAAAATTTTACGTGTTTCCTTTATATTGTAGTGTTCCTTGAACCATAGAAGAATCCATTAGAGATTATTTCAACATATTCTTCATGGAAAGTGTAAGGCAGGTGCCCTTTCCACATGTTAAAAGTTATCTTCTTGCAGTTGCGTACACACAATACTTCTTTTGTTTCAATGCAATCACATATTGCAGGTTGATGTTTAAATATATATTTCCAATGAAATCAACGTTGTTCTTTATTATATTCTAATAATAAACAATAACTTTAGATCGCTTTAATATTGAGATTTCACTTCCCTGATTGTTAATATTTAATCTTGTTATTATATTTGAAAAATAATTATATGACTTTTTTTAAATATTGGTATTTCACTTTCTTTCTCTTTACTATTTATCTTAAATGAATTTACATCACAACCATATGCAAACAAATTGTTTTCACAACAACAATGTTTCATAAATGATTTTTTAATAAATTAAGTAGAGAAGCAAACCTAAAAAACTGAAAAATGACTAGTAAACCTTTCATATTATATATTCAATCATGTAGAAGACAAATAATATTCCCTTAACTTGAAATCTTAACAACTCATTTTATTGAAAATATAATTCCTCAACCCCAATTCCAATATATACCATGCCTTTGGGAGTAATTACAAACTCTAAGCATTATTTAATTTTAATTTCACTTTATATTAATCATAAACTTCGACAACACGTACAATAATACTTGTGGTAAGTTGTTATAGAACATAATACATGACATATTATATTGGTAAGTTGTCATATAACATAATACATGACATATTTTATAAGATGAAATTTATATTTTATATTTTATAAATCATAAAATAGAAATATTGTCAACCAGAATCGACCTGAGCCATTTCAATTATTATGCTGCACAAGAAAATTGGGAATTACAGACTTTTAGTCATATGCAGAATGGAACCAAAGTTTGTGTGTGCTCAGTCTATGTATTAGACTTGGTCAAGCAGATGAATACAATTCAAAGTCTGGACAACACACATAAACATGCTATAAATAGATTCAAAGTATGGTGTGGGAGCAGAACAAGTCTTATATTTCAGAATCGAGAATGGAAATTGCACAAGAAGGTAACTCTCATAGATCTTGTCTTGTTTTTTCCTCTTGTTGTTGCTTCAGGTAGAGTGGGGTGTTGCGGTGGATGCATCTTCCGACAACATCTTGTTCGGTACCTATCTGATTGGTAACCAAACCAAAATTTCTAAGAATGGAATATTCAAATTGGGTTTCTTCAGTCTCACCAGAAACAATGTTAAGCAATGGTATGTGGCTATTTGGTATGACATGGTAGCACAACAGACAATCTCTTGGGTGGCCAAAAGAGAGTTGCCACTACAGAACACATCTGACATTTTTAATCTCATAAAGGATGGGTGTCTCCTTCTGTCTTATGGGAGATCTGTCATCTGGTCCTCTGAGGAAAATATGAAGCCTTCTTCGGTTGTGATTACAAACTCTGATAACCTGAATGGTATAGTGTTTTCTTCTCAAAGGTGTACGAAAAGAAATCACCTAAGACTATGGATGACAAACAGTCTCAACAATATAAATGGTTGCTAAACATTGTAGATCTGCAAAAAATGACAGAAGCAAAACCTCCCAAAGTCCTGATCTATGCCACAATCATAGTTAAACAGCAAAATGAAATAGTAATAAATGTGGGTAACTCCAATAATCCAATGGAAACCATATGTGCAAAGAATAGATTTTATTAAATAACACCTATGAAGGGAACAAATAAATGTTACCAGTGCCCCTCTATGGGATCGGTTCTTGGCTATCCTCAAATGTTTTCAGCTTGTGTAGAGTCTCTCTCCTCTATAATGTGTAAACCCAACAAATAAAATGTTTGACCTTAATGGGAACTGAAATGGAAGAAAAATGGTGTGCGATAGTCATAATAATCAAAGTTACAACAATGAGTGCAACAATGAAAATAATTGAAAGTGAATAATGAATGGAAAACCCTTCTATTTATAACAAAATATTGGGTTATCCTCGAATAATGACCAATAATAAAATATTATTAACCCCATTCTTGAAATAACCACTTGGAATATTTTATTATATTTGGTTAGGAGGGCAAAAATATTTAAACTTTTATTTAGAAATAATAGATAAAAAAATGATTTATTTATCATCTCAAGAAATATGGTTAAGGAATAATAAACAAATAATGATTTATTTAATTATTCCTGAGGGATTTAGTCAAACTTGACAAAGATTAATAATTAATTATTCCTAGAGAAAAATAAGATAATTAATAATTTATCTGTTTGTTTTTCAATAACTTGGTCAAATATGACAAGGAATATTAATTAAATGATGGTTTAATTAATTATGCCTAGAAGATAATTAAATAAATAGTGATTTATTTAATTATTATTCATGGGTTTAATTATAAATTGCTTAACAAATGTGGTTTATTAGGTAATTTCTCACAGCGAAAGCAATTTTACTATGGTGAAATTGGCTTTACATGGTGTACTTCGATCCATCTAGTAAACTAAGGCTAGACGATCATTTTTTTTGTGATAATAGATTGCCCCCCAACGTACGACTGTTAGGAGCAAAACACATGCCTGAAGTATGTTGTAAAGACACAATCACTAGACAAAAAAGTGGAGTCAAAGAGAGAGAGAGACCAATGGAGCTGAAGAGAAAGAGGATAGGGATAGAGGTGACGAGACCAATGCAAGTCTCCTTTTATGTTGTGGTACCGGATCTCAGTGAGGCAGTGGAGGCATACCTATAACCGCTGTGGAGTACTAAAGAAGGTATGTTTTTGGTGATTATTTCAACGTCTTTTCATTAGAATTTACAAACATTTTTGCATCATGAACTCGGAAAATGATAAAGAATTGTAATAAAACATGTGAGATTAATATGCAAGATGAAAACACTGACAATTGTCATTTCCTTATGCAAGACGGAGGAAAAACGAGAAGTTGTCATTCCAAAGGAAAAGACAAGGACGAGTTAACCGATGTCCCTTCAACGAGAGACCGTATGAAAACAAGATCAAAGCGAATCAGCCCGAGAAAGGAAGTGGAGATATCAGCTCGGCACAGGAAAGGAAAGAAATGACTGAAGACTAACGGTTCGACGAATCCCTCAGGATCCTTGATCCTGAGGGATCGTTGTTTTATCTATTTCTGCACTTAGATATCTCCGCCGCCACCCTTATAAAAGGGGCAGCACTGTTAGCTCAGCGAGAAGGAAGAGAGAGTTAGATGTTGTTATGCTTTTATGTAATTTCTATTAAGAATCAAAACTGTGATCGTCAAATCTCGTTAAGAACTGCTCTACTGTAATTTTACTTTATGCATTAATACAAACTTGGTTACTATTTCATCTTTGAGGCCGGAATAACTTCAAGCGGTGTACCCCTGGAGGCTAAGGGTCCGGCTCTGGAGGACACTTGCTCTTGTACCATTACACTTGGTTTTTACGTGGTTTGCTTAACGACGTGATTTGGTAATCTAATGTTTTTTGTAAGTTTACATCACATGCTCTGTTATGCTTAAATTACTAAGGTTTCTGAAGATAGAATTATTGTATTGACTCTGCATCATATTACTGTTCTTTTAGGTGTTGATATAATACTGCTAGTCTTTACAGAATACTGTTGCTGTTCCATTACAGAGCCTTTATGTTGTGCACTTGTTCATTAACATTACAGAATTCATCTTGGAAGTTCTGTTCTTTGTGATTGTTGGATTCATGAATAATGTTGTTCTATCTTGAAATGCAATCGTATTCTTTCTAACTGAGGTGATAACTGGATCATATTACTATTTGAGTGTGCTGTGTGTATACATGGTTTTCACCGTTGTTCCATAATGTATCAATAATCAATGATGTTCCATTTGTGTGTGTTATTCAATCCGTCCTTAAGAGTGAAGGATTGTCATTTGATTCCTGTAGCTTATGATTAATGCATTTGATCTGATAGACTAAGACGTTACTGTTTGTTAGACTTAGTTGTTGTTCTATTTCTTAACTGCTGTTCCATTTCAGACTTGCTGTTCCATTTTAGGTTTGTTGTTCCATTTCAGATTTGTTGTTCCATTTCTTAGTTGTTCTTCCATTTCTTATCTGTCATTCCATTTCTTGTTATTGGTGTGAAGAACGATCTCAGGCTGTAGTGAGCATTGACATCTACTGTCCGGCTCCCAGACCCACGATCTGTTCTTTTATTTCCTTTTCCATCAGTTTCCAAAGGGATGGGTTATTGCTACCGAACCCTTGAATGATAAATTACTTAGTTTTCTGAATCTGTGATTTAATCTTTTGAAGTAGTTAAGATGTAAACACACATCCGTTTATTCTTGTATTTTCAAAACACTGTGCTACTAGCATTACTCTGGAAAATGATAGCCTCAGACTGAGACACTCTTTGAAATAAAAAAAAATTCACGGATTGACATATTAATGTGAGGTAATTAGAGGTGAAAGAAACCCTTTTTATAGCTCCACATTTTGGCGTCGTTGCTGAGGAAAGAGTGTAGCCATTTGTTCTTTTTTTTTTTCAGAGTAGTGTACGAACCTGCTAGGAAAGAATTGGGTTTTGAAAACGGAAGGTAAGAACCTATGTGTGGAGCATGTAAAAGCCCTGCTCCTCTGCTCGCTTTCCTGCAGATTTTCTACTGTTTTGTTTGAGTAGGATTTAGTAGTTAATTCGAGTGCATGACTAAGCAGAAAAAGCCAGAAAAAAAAAAATCCAAACCTCTACCCAAGCCAGAAAAAGCTAAGGGGTCAGTGACCCTTGGCCGATCAACCTTCATAGACGAAATCTACAAGAAAGCAAAATCTCAGCCCTCAGTAGGACCCAGGAAAGTCATTTCTAAATAGCCTACTAGTTCCCTTTAGGCCATAGGATCACCATTTGTTTGTTGAGGTGCATAGTCAAACTGAAGAGCAAGACTTTCAAGAAATTGAAAATTCTACTCCAGAACTATTGCAGGAAGGGAATTTCAGTAATCTTTGTGAAGGAGGAGGAGAGACAGGGGAAACCAAGGAACCGAGATCTCCTCTTGAGACAACCCAGCCATTGAACAACCCAGACAAGGGAAGTGCTGCAAAAATTATCTTTGAAGAAACTCAATCTCCTCAAACAATAGGCACTCTCATTATCCTAGATAGAGAAAGTGCTATTAAAACTATTCCTGTTAAAGCCATTCCCTCTCAACCTAGGAATACCCTCCTAGATATCCCATAAGGTTATTGGCATATATTTGACCCAATGGTTCAAAACCAGCGAAACACTCAAACCTCTACATTACAATACCCCATAGTGGATTCTGCAGCAAATGCGCCTATGAAAGCAATCCCTCTTCAACATATGCCTACATTCCACGATCTTACATCAGAAGACCCGGATGCATTTTTATTTGAATTTGATGAACTGTGCAGGGGATATGATTACACCACTGACCCCCAGAAACTGAAACTGTTTCCCTCTACACTAAAAGGGGCTGCTTTAAGATGGTTTATGGGACTAGATGGCAAGGTTATAAATAACTGGGATCAAATGAAAGAATCTTTTCTAAAAAAATATCAAGACTATTGCAGGTCTAGAGAACTGAAGGACGAAATATTCCAGATGATAGCTAGACCAAACGAAACATTAGAGGAGTATGTGGAACGTTTCCAGTATAATCTACAAATATCTTCTTATGCATCACTGCCTTTACTTGATAATGTGTTGAAAACAACATTAATAAGGGGCATGAAGGAACAATGGATTGAAACATTAAACATTATGGGAAAAGGAGATATTTATCAAGAAAGTTTTGCTGACATTATTGATTTATGTATCAGGAGCTCGAGAGGTAGCACAAGAGTAAAACCGGCAGAACATGATCGGTTTGTAAGAGATAATAAAATCTCGACAGAAGGAGTAACGTGTGTAGAAATTGGAAATTTATTGGAAAATTTTAAAATTGATATACTAGGGACACTAACTACACAACTTGATATTATGCAGGCCAAGCAGAAGCAAATGGAAGCAGAACAGAATTTGGCAATCTTCTGTCCCAGATGCAGGAAGAAGCATAGCCATAAGGAGTGTCCACTGGACGCAGTCCAAACATGCGCCATCTGCACAAAAGATCATCTTATGGAGAGCTGTCCCTCACTTCCTAGATTGAAAGCAGTATATAAGGAAGCAGAAGAAGAGCCAGAATTGGTGTATTTTCTCAACCAGCGCTGTTAGTGGCAGCCGCGACAATTTGGTATGTTTCCAGACCCAACTTCTTCTTTTCAGCATCCACAGTATAATGCTCAACAGTATAATATGTGGCAAAGTCAATTCCAACCCCCATTTTCAAACTGGTCACCACAGTCGTTTCCTTCCTCAAACCCGTGGCTGAATCAGGGAAGCCAATCTGGTTGGCCGAATCTTCCTTATACCCGACCATATTGGCAAAGCAACCCATACCCACCACAATGGACTCCCCCTACTTCACAAAGCTCAGCCTGGCAGACAAACTGGTAGAGACCAATGCATCAGCCAGTAGGAACCATTCCTCTCCCTCAACCTACACTGCCAGCCTTACAACAAAATCCCCAATCTAATCTGAGACCGCAACTCCCAGCCCAGCCCAACCCCAATCCAAATAACAAACCGGTCCAATCTCTCCAAATCATAGAGACACCAGAAGTAGGAGCCGATCCGAGGGAGTGTAATAATCTTCAGTTAAGATCTGGGCGTATTATTGAAACCGAGGGAGATAAGACAGTTCAGGTTGAAAATCAGTTACCCTGAGAACATATGTCACAAGAAGAGGATGTAAATAAACAACAAACTCATAATCAAGCAATCACATCCTCTCCCCTGTTCCCAGAACGATTAGTCATACCTCGACCTATACAATATCCTGATTTTGACATTTTGGGAGAATTACAAAATTTAAATACGAAAGTTAACATTGCTAAAATAACCACAAGGTCTTACAAACTCCATAATGAAATGAGGTGGTTGTAATTTTTTGAAAATGACATAAGTGCAAATAAATTTTTCATCTTTATAATAATAAGGTGGTTGATAATTAAAAACATTTTCTCTTAAATTATTATGGATGGACTCACATTCAATCACAATTTCAAAATATTTATCATAATACCAACTTTCCTAATATTTCAACTCATCAAAACTATGATGATTTAAGATATTTTTCTTAAAAAAATTAAACATGAAAAATTAAATTAAAAAAAATGATTTTAGTGATTGTTAACCACAACCATCATGATCACTCTTAAATTAATCCTTGAACTATTTTTATAATAATTAAATATAAAATTGAACACCATTAATTTAAAGGAAATGAGCATTATGTTATTTAAAATTAAAAAAAAAAAAAATTGTTCTAATGATCAATTCTATTTAAACAATATTAATCATTTCCATATATAGAATATATATATGCTATTCATTACATCAAAGTTTATCATATAACTCGAAAAAATTATACTAAATAAAGTTTCTAATTATTCTTCCAAACAACTTAAGGAAAACCCCAATTGACTAATACTTCCGTAAATATATAGAAACAATAATATTCTTTTCATTCTATTTTTTTATTCTTTTCATTTTGTATTTATTATTTTTTCATCGTATATTTATTATTAACCGTCCGTACTATTTATTTTTTATTTCAATTCATATAAATCATAAACTTCAACCTTTTCATTATATGCGGTTTATTCTTTTCGTTATATATTTATTACTCACCCTTAGCTTTTTGTTTAATTATAATTTCACTTTATAAAAATCATACACGTACAGTACTTGTGGTAACGTGTTGACAATGAGCCTGTGTTATTTAAAATCAAATATTAATTAAATTAATCCAACTATTTTATAATAATTAAATATAAAATTTCAGGTAATGAGCCTGTGTTATTTAAAATATAGAAAAA